>CAWUPE010000258.1:0-31055 GCA_963924145.1 Pyrausta purpuralis
AAGAAAGCGGTGACGAGCCAGCCGACACGCCTTTCGCTCCTCTCTACGCCTACGGGAACGCTAAGAGGATTTAGACCTTACGCACCGGTAATAAGTATCATATTTAACAGCTAGTTTTTGTGTCTGCGATAACGAATATTTCGATCATATACACAGATCGTAGATTTCTTTGTATTACTAAACTACGGTGAGACGGTTTCATTTTGTTTATCGCAGATAAAAACAGTTCGGGTGTATAACCTTTTCATTGTATAGTAAGGTGTAACACAAGGCGGTATTTAGAAAATAGACCGATAAGTTTTCCATATTTAAAGGTAATCAATGTATTGCGTATTTTTATTCAGCAGAATACAATTTTATCGTCACATTTCTTGTTTTATTGAAGGTTGGCAGAATAAAATGCATAATGAGGCGTATCCCTTTTATTTACATTTTAACTTAATTTAATTACCTGTGCTTTGTTAATAAAATAGTTATTCACTGTTTGTGCATGAAAATACTTATAATCACAACCTATTGTTATCACATTTTTGGTATATATTCTTTTTACTTATTAATAAAAGTATATCACATTTTAAAAAAATATATTAATAAAGCTATGTAATTACTAAAGTATTATTCGTTCACTGGATAGGTATCTGATTAGTGTATTTGACTATGAGCATGCATAATTTTGAATTATGCTATGGGAAATAGTAAAAAAAATCGTATTTTTTAATAAAAACTTAAGAAATGCGTTATGAACTCGTACGAAATATCAACTACTCGCTGTGTGACTGTTTTGTTTATACTCAGTTGTATTATTGTCATCTCCAAAATTTTGCAGCGGGATCCCCTCCGAAGCGTCTACAACATTGTCCTGAACCTCTTCCAGCGTTTTGTTACCAGTTTCAGGCACGCAGAAGTATATGAACACCACACCCAAATAGCCTATGGTAGCAAAAGACCAGAATACGGTGTAATTCCCAAAGATCTCTTTGCAACTCTGGTAGAATTTGGTGACAATAAAACTGAGTACGCAAGCGAATTGCGTCGCCACACTCGACGCTACAGCTTTTACGTTTACAGGGAACAACTCCGCTTGTATTACGTAGGGCAAGTTACCCATGCCCATCGCGTAAAGGATATTAAACCCTATGAGGCCGACTAGGGGTAGGGACGAGATCGAGTTTAGCGTGTCCTGACTAGCGTTGGGTTTCTGACCGGTAATTTACTCAATGTCGCGTAAATTACCAAAAACACGTAATTTACTCGGTAAAATTACCGATGGCTGGGAAAATATTCAAATGATTTTAATTAACAAAACTTAATGTATAAATATACTTAAATCCTTTACTAAATCACCATGAATAACATTTCACTCATTTTTACTGTCTTAGTAAGATGATACTTCTTTATATGCCTATACGAACACGAACTTTTGGGCTGGATTCACATCACACAAAAATATATTTATTAGGTTTATTTTTGTTTTGTGCTTTCTAATTTATGAGTGATATTGTGTTTGTAATTTATAGATATTAATGTTTATTTTAAAAAAGAGGTTATCAATTCGATATGATAGGGTATGTGATATTGATAGAATTTTATATTGTTCGAGTAGGGTAATCTATTAAGGCTTCCAAAGTTCCAAACACGTGTTCAAAATTTCGTAAGTGTATGTGTGTTTTGATGTTTTATCACCACGGATTTCTTGAAAATGAGAAGTCATAGCGAGATGATTATTTTTTTGTTCAATCAGATATATTGCTACTTAGGGTACCTACAGTGTAAGTTCCATCAAAACCAGTAGTTTTTGTGATATGGGTTATTAATTTAATAACTGAAAATCACGATAAAGGGTACAATTTTTGAAAAAATGCCCCCTTATCATACTGACCTAAAAGCTAAGCGTATCATTCACCACACCATAGTCTGCGTCGCCGGTTCCTTTTCACTTTCTTACACAAGATATTCAAGTATTTAAACAAACTAACAAGTTGCAAAGCGCAAGCCACAACTAATTCAACCTTCGGCATCTTCATGTAGGTACAACAAAGGCTATGATTAATCTCGCGCATGTGTGAATCACGAAGCGTCTCGGACGTAGGTTTGATGACTTCTAGTCTCCCGAACAAGCCGAATTCTGAAAAGGCTACAGTACCATAGACCTCATCCATTAAGTCAAATAATACAGAAGTCCGAGAAGTACGAGTATAATATGCCTCTATGTATAGCGTTTGTGGACTATGAGAAGGCTTTTGATTCGATCAAAACTTGGGCGGTGCTTAGGTCTCTTTAGCGGTGTCACACAGACTATAGGTGTTAAAGTGTCTGTATAACAACGCCACCATGGTCGGTCCGAGTACAGGAACAAAAAACGAGGGCGATTCCATTGCGAAGAGGTGTAAGACAGGGAGACGTTACATCTCCGAAACTGTTTACAGCGGCATTGGAAGACGCCTTCAAGCTCCTGGAATGAGAAGGATTCGGCATCTGCGTCAATAGTGAATACATAACACGCCTCCGGTTTGCCGATGATATAGTCGTTGTGGTAAAGACGCTGAATGATTTTGGCACTATGCTCGACCAAGTATCCCATCAGGTGTGTCTTCAAAATAAACATGAAAAAGACGAAAATTACGTCAAGTTCCCGTGTTATACCTACTCCAGTATCCGTTGGGAACTCAACTCTCGAAGTTGTCAACGAGTACGTCTACCTTAGATGAAAGATCCAATTAGATAGGTCCAACTTTGAGAAAGAGGTCAATCGACGAATCCAACTCGGCTTGGCAGCGTTCGGGAACAGTTTCCCGAACGCTGCCCAGCCGTAAGAGCGTCCTCTCGTCTCAATTACCTCAGTGTCTAAAGACGAAAGTTTTCAACCAGTGTATGTCACCAGTGAAGACATACGGATCCGTTACGTGGTCTCTAACTATGGGCCTCATAAAGAAGCTTAAACTCACACAACGAGCGATGGAGTGGGCTATGCTCGGTGATCGAATCAGTAGCGAGGAGATACGTAGAAGAACTAAGGTAACGGACATATCCCTACGAATCAGTAAGCTCTAGTGGCAGTGAGCACCTGGGCAGGGCACATAGCAGGGAACTGATGGCCGCTGGGGTAAAAAAGTTCTAGATTGAAACCCTTTGACCAAAAGCGCAGTGTGGGTTGTCCACCGACATGATGGACAGACGACCTTGTAAAGATTGCAGGATCAAACTGGATGCAGACCGCTCACAACCGGTTGCTGTGGAGCGCGCGGGGGGGGGGCATATGTTCAGCAGTGGACGTCCTTAGGCTGATAATTATGATGATGATGTGTGAACATCAATGTGAACAGCAAGCTCGCGTCAGCTCTCGTGCACGAATATTTTCTCGAACGATTCGTCAATAACCAGACGAGAAGCAAGCGCGAATGTTAAATGCCATATAATAGTTTACGCAACGCGCACGAATATTTGTGTTATAGTGTGACCCAACTAACGTACAAAATTATTAATTTTTGAAGTGTTTTCTACCAGCAACACCGCCAACAACCGTTTGGATTAAAGCTTTAATCATGCACAAATTATAAAATAAATAAATATAGCAACTGAGTATTTTACCGCTATTTGGTAAATTACGAGTATTTTACCATTTTTTACCATAAATTACCGTATTTTTCATTACTTACCATTTTTATTTCTTTACCTGCCCAACTCTAGTCCTGACTGACTTGTAGCTTGTCTTGTAAGTAGAAGTAAACGCCTACGGTTGTCATGGCAACGGAGACGCCGAGACACGAGACGAGCAGGAGGATGCGCCGTCGACACCATCTCGTGAGAAACGTTGCGCTGATACCTGCAATATACATGAAAATGAAAATGAAGTTTATTTCCAAAAGTAGTAGAAAAACAGTTATAAATTACACATTTGCATGCAAATCACAGAAATACCTACCTATTAAAATTATCTTAATAAAATAACATGTTTAGGAAGATGCATTAAGCAAAGTACACTTTAAGCAATATACACATTGTTAATTATTAGAGTTGTTAACAATAGTATATGTATGATTTTTACGGAGAGCAATGTCACATTTTACTGGCCCTGATTTAGATAAAACGTATCGAAATAAGTAGTTTTGCTTCACAGTGACCAATGGACATAATCTTGATGGTAAAACTGTGTGAATATTTATAAAAGGACAATGCTGGTAGGTTTTTTCTTTCTCTTTCCTCCTAACAACGGTTTAGTGACCTTAATACAATTGGTTATTTTTTCTACAATCACACATAATTCCGACCCCACCCCATGACCATATGGCAAAAAAAGGAACCCTTATAGTTTCGTCAAGTCTGTCTGTCCGTCCGCGCGTCCGTAAGTCACAGCCATTTTATTCCGTAACTATAAGCATTACACTGTTGAAATTTGGTAGGAAGATATATCCTGTTAACCGCTTAGTCTAACGTTTCATAGCTAGACGCTTCCAAAGTGATAAAATGGGCCCATCTAACTTCTAAACCAAGCATGTGTAAATTTTGAAAAAATATATACTGTAGATCGTAACATATACTTTCAATAAAAATTGTTTCGGACGGGATCGAACGAGAAGTTTTTGAGATATAGCACATTTTCAACAACCGCAAACATAACTTTGTACTTTATACAAACACTATGAAAAACAAAGTTATATGTATTTCCAGTCAACAAAATATTGTGGTATTTTTCTAAGAAGAAATAAGTGGATTGCCTTATTCAGTTAAAGTTGACGCGGAACCCTCAGTGCGCGAGTCCGACTAGCACCTGGACGGTATTTTTTTTAAAAAGTGCATCAGTTTCACACAGAAAATTTGACGTTATAGTTTTAAATCGCCATTAAAAAATCTATGAAAGACTGGCGTTTTGACAATTTAAAAAGTACCGATTGGTGGTGGCAACTACAATAGCCTATTGGGCCCGAGTTCGATTGTAGATAATTAGCATAGCTGCCATAGTCAAGCTTCAGTACTCGCTGCATATCTTGATAAACATCCAGAGCTGAATTCTTCCTAATTAGTTAATTTCTATGTCGTTGTCGCCGAGATTGGTACTGACTACTATTTTCAATTATTTTCTTGGTAGTTCCCTTCTCCAGTTAATAGTGTATTTCTGTGTCTAGTGTATCGAATCCGGCCGTCTGAGCCACTTGACCTAGAGACATCTCGCTTAAATAAGCTGATAACGAATCGTAGATGACGGCAGTACCTATTCCAAGGTTCTATGTTTGATGACTCAAAGTGTTTGTAAAAAGGTTTTTCTTTGATCTTGACTCAGACGCCTGATCTACATCTATACAGGGTGTGGCCAGTAATAGGATCAAAAATTAAAAATGTAGGCCCATTAAGTTGTCAGTAATAAATTATCAGTCTTCATTATTTTTTACAAAAAAATAATTTCTAACCAAACATATCTAATCGGCAATGTATATCAAAAAAATGTGTCTAGTCATAGAACTTGACTTTGTAAGTTACTACAACACGTTAGCGATTTTGTTATATAGGGTGTTGTTTTGGTCAGCGACGAGCGACTCGGGGGTGGCTGTACAAACGATACTGATATTGTACTGATACCAAAAAAAAGATTTTTTTTGAAATGAAGAAAACACACAAAATCAATTAATTGATGCGATACAGCGATTGAGTCAAAACTACCAACACCAGGTAGCCTTTTCGTAGCTTACTAGCTACGGCGTAGTTATTCGTAGATACGCGCTAGCTAAGCGCGAGGGTGTGAGTTTCCCGATTCGTTTTGACATTTATATGAATGTTGTGAAAGGGTTTACTTGTTAAAAAAAAATCTTAGTTTTTTTTTTAGAATTATTATAACTAATATTGACATCCCTGAGTTGGATGTCACTGACCAAAACAACACCCTGTATATTGATTAGGGATTATAACTTTGTATTACTAAATCTCTAAGTTAAAGTATTTTAGAACAAGGTAACAACGTATACTCTTCTTCTTCTTCTTCTCGAGTCAATGGCAATTAAACTCTTTGCGCCCAAAAAGTGGCAACATCAATGGTCTTCTGGTTGGCGCTGAAAAGGTCCTGTTGCGTGCAGGTGGCAGGAGAGGTAGGGCACGACATTAAGTGTGGCATAGATTGTAAGGCGCCACACTCGCACGTGTCGTTCTCAGTGAAGCCCCATCTTTTCCTAAGTTCATTGCACCTGCCTACACCTGAACGAAGTCTGTTCAACGCTTTCCAAATGGGCCAGGGAAGATTGTGACCCGGCGGCAGCTTCTCAGCTATGGAGATGTATGGGTTGTTGGGGGCGAATTTATCTGACCACAGCTGTTCTCTGGCCTTAGGTGAATCCACGCTAAGTGGCTCGGTGTTACGCATAAAGCTGCGGCGACTCTTTAGGCGTGGGGGTAAAGGTATATATCCATACAACGGGTGCCTGCTATCTTCTACTTGCTTGAGCCTTTCAATGGAGCTTTCAACCTGGCGCCGAACGCACGGGGGAGCTATTCCAGCTAGGGTGTAGAGGACGTTTAAAGGCGTAGGTTTTAGCGTTCCCGTAATCACCCTGCAGGTTTCATTGAGGGCGACATCCACATGCTTCGCGTGTACTGAGCGCGCCCAAACAGGACAAGCGTATTCGCCGGCCGAGTAGCACAGTGTCAGGCCGCTAGTGCAAAGGACATCGGGAGCTGCACCCCAACGTGTAGTTGTAAAACGCCTTATGATGTTGTTCCGTGCGCTCACTTTATTCCTCACTTTTTGGCAGTTACCCTTGTAGGTCAAAGATCTATCTAATACAACCCCTAGGTATTTTGGGTTGTCATTATGGGCAATTTCTACCCTGCGCCAGGTAATACGTAAATGTGCACTGTCTCGGTTTCGCAGGTGAAATGCACAGGACTCCGTCTTTGCTGGATTAGGTCTCAAGGAGTTGATATCATAGTAGATGTGGATCTGTTCAAGGGCTGCAGTAAGGTGCTTCTCGATTTCCAGAAATGATTTAGCTTGGCAGGTCAAAGCAAGGTCGTCGGCGTAAAGGAATCGTGAAGTGTTCGGGTATGTAGGTTGGTCATCTGTATATATATTAAATAAAATGGGAGCCAGTACACTTCCTTAAGGCAAGCCATTTTTTTTTGGATGCGCCATCTACTCTTTTCATGATTGAGGAGGACTTGGTAGCGACGATTATGCAGTAATTCAGCAAGAAGAGTAACAAATTTGCGATCTTTTGTGTTGGCAATTACTTTTGTTAGAAGGCGCCTTATAATTACGGTATCGTATGCGGCGCTCAGATCCACAAATACGACGCCAGTCACCAGCCCTTGTTCGTATCCATCCTCAATATGTTCAGTCAGATTAAGTACTTGGCTGCAACATGACCTTCCTGGGCAAAAGCCAGCCTGGTCCGGTATTAGCTGTGGGTCTATATACTCTGTAGATTCGTTGTTAGCCGAAGTAAGTTAAAATTCACCTGCGAACAGCTGAACGATTCCGTAAACGATGCTCGCCCGGGGACCCGACACGGAGCTGCTCTGTCTGAATATCACCTCCAAATATGACTGAATCAACAAGATGCCAGTCATGTACTGTAGGAACTTGAGACCTGTAACCCCGAAAACATTTCTTTTAATTAAGATTTAATAGCGAAGGTAAATTCAAGACAGCAGGCTTACGGGCGCAGTACACATTTCAACTCGGAAAGGGAACGCCGTGGTTCGGCATCGCGATTCGAGGCCACTACTACATTTCGTTTCCGATTAGTGTGCGTTGCAAATGGGAGTTTAATACTACAATAAGCCAAGAATGGGAGATAAACAATAATACGGAACGAGTCGAATTGATATTGTAGCGTTCCTTTTCAGGAATGTTAATTTATTGGTTCCCTGTAATTTAAATTTCACGTTACGTTATGTTTGGAAACCGTTCAGATGACATACATTGTACTAGCAGTATTTAAACTCACTATCTATGTAAGTCAACTGAATATGTTGCATTCGCTACCTTGTCGATTATCTCCGGTAAACAAAACAAGGTTAATATTTCATATATTTGCTGACTAGCGGTCCCACGCGGCGTCGAACGCGTAAATTTCGGATTTCCCGTAAAATATTTTAACGCAAAACACATTCATTGGAGTCACGAGGCAAGAAACCGTAGCAGTTAGCGCAAGCGCGTATTGTAGGTACCTAAGCTGCAAGTATGTTTTGGTGCGGAGTCATTTTAAGACTATGATAGCTTCTAAGATATTTATTGAAATCCGGTGATGTAAAGGGAAATTTTGTTCAAAATGTATTGCTCGTGAAAACGGATATGTTTATTTTGATTACAATAAATACCCGTGTGCATCAAAACACCTTTGAAAATAGCTCATTATTTTTTATCAATTTTATGAATATAAAAAAGTAAAACCATATCAAATAGACATAATGCTGTCTGTCGCGGAACAATCCCGTCATAGGTCATAGATGATTTTTAATTTTATGTATTAGGGCCGAAATTTCAATGGTTAGATAAAACTTGTCAGAATGATAAATTATAAAGCGGCAGATTTATAAAAATGACAGTTACTTACGATTGCTGACAATTAGGTGACGTTTTCAAATTAGCCATATTATAATATGTTCAAAGAATATTTCTTATCTGACTATTGAAAAATTAGACCTTAAACGGTTTACAAAGCTCTCAAAATCAACATTTTTCCTCGTTTTTGCAACATTACTAGGGTTCCGTAGCCGAATGGCAAAAAACGGAATGCTTATAGCTTCGTCAAGTCTGTTTGTCTGTCCGTCCGTCCGTATGTCACAGCACTTTCCGTATTACACAGTTGAAACTTAGTAGGTAGATGTATCCTGTTAACCGCTTATCAATTCTCATACAAAAAATAAAAAATAATGATATTTAAGGGAGGGCTCTAAAATTATGGTCGTAAAACGTTTGAGAAATAGACACTTCAAAAGTAGTAAAATGGAAGTCCTCCCCATCTAATTTTTAAACTAAGCGAGTGTAAATTTTGTAAAAAAATTCATGATGTAGATCTTGACAAAGATTTTCAACGAAAATTGGTTTAAACGAAATCGAACTAGTAGTTTTTGTGATAGAGCACATTTTAAAAATACTATAAAAAACAAAGTTATATTTGCAGTCGACAAAATATTGTGGTCTTTTGGCTAAGTAGAAGTAAGTGGATCTCTTATTCAGTTAAAGTTGTCACGGAACCCTTAGTTTGAGAGTCTGACTCGCATTTGGCCGGTTTTTCATAGTTGCTCTGTTCTTTCAATTTGTACCTATCGTTTTGTTTAAATCGGTCCAGTAGGTATTTTCTGAGATTAGCGCGTTCAAAAAACTCTTCAGCTTTATAATATTAGTATAGACGTAATTAAAATGTCATACAAATTACTTGATGTGTTCTAGTGGCCTATTTTTTATCTGAATACCTACTTAACTTGCAATGTAAAATGACTGCCAATTGGCTGGCAATCACACTATTATCAAGTTCCAAAATTAGATGAGAACTCAATTTAAAGCGGTAACAGAAAAAAACATTTTCTATTTCACGTAATTATAAAGTAGTTTCTTAAAACCGTTTTTTTTAAGAAAAGCAAGCTAAATTTAAATTGTACCTCCGACAATGTATATTGCTTTCCTGTACTTGACGTTCGTGAATAGCTCTTTTGCCGTAGTTTTGTTTTCCATGCTTTCTTTTACGTGTGCGCGAATCACGCCGAGCTGATCATCAATCCACTGGAAAGGAAAAATATATAAATAAGTTGTGTACATATCAATAATAATTAATTGGCTTTTTAAGAAAGATGATTTCCAAAACTTCGCTATATAAGGTGTTTCAAAACTACCTATTTTAAAGAATAAAATATATTCACCTTTTTTAAAAGAAAACCTCTTCCCAACATTCTAAAAAAAACGGGGATAGCGCGTATCTACAAAATACTACGCCGTACCTAGTTAGCTACGAAGAGGCGACCTAGCCCTTACCATGAGTTTACTCGCTAGCGACGACGGGTTTACTCGCTAGCGACGACGTAACTTTTTGTATGGAAATGTTAGTTCTGCCAGTGTCCGCTAGAGGCGCTGTGCAATTTTCCATAGACTTTTTTCACGTCGTCGCTAGCGATTAAAACCGTCGTAAACTCGTTGGTAGTTTAATTCGCTCACTGTATCACAATAATTAATTCATTTTGTGGGTTGTTTCCGTAAATAAATATATTTTTGTAGTTTTTTGTGGCATCAGTATCGTTTGTAAACCACCCCTAATGCGCTCGTCGCTGACCAAAACAACGTCGCTGATCAAATACAGTTTGAGTATGTTGATTTAAAGCTTCCACACACGAGTGCAAGAGTTCATAAGTGTATGTATGTTTGTCCACGGATTTCTCGAAAACGAGAAGCCATAGTGAGATGATTCTTTTTAGTTCAATCTGGTACCTATATTTTTACTTAGGGTTCTACAGTGTAAATTTCTTTTTTTTTTTCAATATCGGTCCAGTAGTTGTTGAAATACGGGTATTAACTAAAAATCATGAAATGAGGCGGTTTAATTCTTGTATTGAAATTATTTTTGTATAGTCTACTCACCTTTTCATCATCGCTCCCTTTTAGTATTTTAAATTCTTTTCTAGCCTCTTCTAACCTGCCGTCCTTCAAATGGTAGTAAGGCGACTCTGGCAGCCACAGACAACACAAAGCGAACACGATCGGGATCGTAACTATGATACAATTCAGCGCTGTGTAAGACACAAACGGACCAATTCCGTATATCAATAAACTACCCAAGTTGTTCATCACTTGAACTAACATCCCGAGGGCGCCTCGTATCTCTTTGTCTGCTATTTCTGTTATGTATATCATCGTTACCTGAAAATGATGCAATCATACTTTAATCCATCTTCACATGCGCTTCAAATTTTAAGCTTATGTGAAAAATATTATGTCCTCGTAAGCAAACGTACACATTATCAGATGTCTGATCACTAACAAGCTAATATGAACAGATACGCAACATGTTTATCATGTCGTAAATTATGTAGGTAAGTAAGAGATAGTTATTAACTGTTGCCAATTCCAATTATTTATACCTACTCCACTTTACAATGTATAAAGCGGCGCCGGAACATGTTCATGTTCGGACTTGGGTAAGTTAATATCATTGGTTTCCTCTCCTCTAATGTACTCGTAACACATCGTATGTGTTGATCCGCAATCGCGTTATGCATTTTTACTCAAAACGTGTGGTCAGCAATGTCGTTGGAGCTGAAATCTCACGTAAAACGCGTGGCCCCGCACAGGCGTTGCGTCCGACGTTCACACGCTTTCGCGTTAAGCCGCACTGCCGTTCAGGTGAAAATCACGCTTTGCGTGAGCCGCCGCACTGCTGTAAGTGCATACGAGGGTCAAACTGAAAGTTCTTAGAACTGGCCACTTATAAACAATATAATAAAAAAAATATTCTAAAATTTGAAAATAGAACTCTTTGCCAATATTACTGAGTATATATTTCATTCATTTGTCATTTGTTTTACGATTTGGCGGCAAATTGAAAATTGTCTGTGTCACGTCAACATGAATTTAACACGAGAAAATTTTCGTGCAATGATTTTTTATGACTTTCGATGTCATTTAAGTCAACAAGAAAGTTATGATAGACTACGATTGGCCTTTCACGATGAAGCCCCATCTCGTGCGACTGTTTACAACTGGTTTAATGAGTTTAAACGTGGTCGCACTAATCTCACTGATGATGTACGTGAGGGACGGCCTTCTACGGCGACGACTGAAAATAACATCTGTGTTGTGCGGCGTATGATAGAGACTGACAAAAGAGTGACCTATCAGCAGATTCGGACAAGCTTAGGCATCGGTATGAGTCAAGTGCACAAAATCCTCCACGAACATTTAGCGGTCAGGAAGCTTTGCGCCCGGTAGATACCTCATAATTTGACTAAGGCTCAAAAACTCCATCGTGTGGATTGGTGCCGTAAAATGATTGAAAGATTTAACGGAGGTGACTCAAATGCTGTGTTCGACATACTAACAGGTGACGAAAGCTGGATTTACTGTTATGATCCTGAAACCAAAAGACAATCTGCTCAGTGGGTGTTTCCTTTCGAGGAGTTGCCAACTAAAGTGAAGAGAGATCGAAGTGCGGGAAAAAAAATGGTGGCCTCGTTCGTTGGAAGGATAGGTCATTTCGACAATTGTGTTAGAGGATCAAAAAACAGTTTCTGCAGAATGGTACACTACCAATTGTTTGCCACTTGTCTTGGAAAAAGTTCGAGAGAAACGACCTCGCAGTAGGATCCTCCTTCACCACGACAACGCCTCATCGCACACCGCCAAGCGAACGATCGACTATTTGGCGACATCAAACGTTGAATTACTGGGTCACCCGCCGTATAGCCCCGACCTCGCGCCTTGTGATTTTTATTTATTTCCAAAAATTAAAGAAAAACTTAAAGGAAAGCGGTTTATGAATGCTGAAGAAGTGGTGGCTGCGTATCGCGATGCCATTGAAGAGACCCCTAAGGACGAGTGGGCAAAGTGCTTTTCCCAGTGGTTCCATCGCATGCAGCGGTGTATTGACGTCAATGGACAATATTTTGAAAAGATATAATAAAACTAATAACTGGCTAATGTAATCAGTTTTTGATTTTCTAAGAACTTTCAGTTTGACCCTCGTATTCTGCAGTGCAACGCGAGTGCGGGGCTCACGTTTTGCGTGTTATTTCCGTACTACGGTCAAGTAAATAGATTGGCGGCCGCAGCCGACGTGTTAAAAGGTAGCACAATCAGCATTGAATAGGTATATTATCATCATTATAAAGTATAACATACCACTGCAACTGATCCTGTTGTCAGTCCGATCATGAATCGTCCTAGGCACACCAATACAGGAGATGTAGTGAATAATATTATACACTGCAAACAAAATATTCTTTTATTTAACGACACGCGACCACTTATGAATCAAGTAGCAATCTTAACTTTATGGGAAGGCGTATTGCTGTTTTAAATTTCACTTGCAAGATCAACTGTGTCAGACAAGAAATCGAATCCTGAGTCTTACGCTATCCAAGCGCATGCCGATACCACTCGGCCGCCGACTCATTGGCAATCCTGCTGAATTTTACAAGTGCTTTCTTTAACGCATAGACTGCGTCATCTCATAAATATTGCGTTGCTGTTTTTTGTTGTGTAAAAACCTCACAGACCTTAAAAATAGTTTCAACAGTTATCGATTACTAAAAGACTAGAACCTTATTATTACATGGTTTGTGGCAAAATACAACGTACCGCACCTAAGAGACCGGGTATGGATGACAGGAGAAAAGTTCTGCGGCGGCCTACGCGCTCGCTCGACTCCTGGCCAACGTAGCAACCGAGCAGGGCTCCCACGGCCAATAGTGAGACGGCCCATGATGTTTGTTCCTAAAAACAATTGGTAATAAAGTGAAATCAGGTGTTGCAAATTTTCAAGTTGGTAGGCGGTACATAGGTGCCTAACGGCCGTTCCCTATATGCAAACTAAGATCAGAGATAGATAGCTATCCTCGAACTGTTGTCACCAGCTATCGACCATAATAAACAGTTTCTATATTACAGATAGGTGTTGCTTATCTCCAGTTAGCAGAAGATAGGCCACATTATCCAAGCCCTCCCTTACGTTTCGAATTACGCAGTTGTACAAAACCCTCTCAATTACGTCGCGTCAACGTTTTCACGATATTTGTGGTCATTATGATACACCAAGGATAATATTTATATAATACGTTTAAAATAATATGTATTTTTATTGCTATGTACCTAATTATATATATATTCTATTTTGGGTAAAAATATTATGTGAAGCATGCATAGACTTCACGTAAAATGGAACGTTTTTGAGCTCTGACAGACAGCTGATCGATTGACATCATACCTGAAAAAAGCGCGGGAACCTTGTTAGAGAAAGGCGCCCAATTTTTAAAAAATTCAAAGTTTATTATTATTACTGTACATTTCTTGTTAATATCGTTGTAAATATATAGTAAATAGTTTGTTTCTTATGTGAAAGTGTTGGAGTCATGGGGGGTAGCAAGAAGAGGAAAAAGCAAGACCCTCCCGATGGGCCTCCAATAAGTGACTCATCATCTGATGAAGAAGATGCTTCATCGAAATATCAAATCTTTAAGGTACCAGGGTACTCCAGAAAGTACCCTGAAAATAGTAAAAAATCCGAGTACATAGTTTTTGTATCCCACAAAGAAGAAAAGCCTTTTAGCGACAAAGATAGACTAGCAATTTCTCACGCCATACGAAAGTATTGCGTGACTGGTATACTCCATCTAAAGTCCATCAATAAGTACAAAATCGGTATAACTTTTGATTTATCTAACAATGCCAATGTATTCTTACAAAACAGGAAACTTCTGGATGATTTAGGTCTAAAAGGTACAATTCCGGCAAGCGACACGGAGGTGACTGGGGTTCTCACTTCAGTACCCACCGATTTATCAAATAAAAAGATTTCGGCTCTTATTGGCAGCTCACGTAATGTCATACAAGTCCGACGGTTTATGCGTCGAGTGCGTAGTGAGGGTGGTGCGGTCTCGTACCAGCCCACTCAGACTGTTGCGGTGACGTTCGCCTCCACAGAGCTCCCGCAGTACGTATACCTCGACTCGTGGAGACATGAGGTAAGTGTGTACGTGCCGCCGGTCAAGCAGTGTCTGCGCTGTATGAGGTTTGGCCATATCGCTCAATATTGTAAAAATGCTGAAGTATGCTCTATCTGCTCAGGTTCTCACAGTTTCAAATCTTGTACAGTTGAACAAAAAGATGCCAAATGTATAAACTGTAGTGGTAACCATGTTGCTATTTCAAATTCATGCCCACAAAAGAAAGCCAAAATTGAAGAAAATAAAATCAAATCCAGAGCTACCACTTATTCCGAACTATTTAAAGAAAATTCTTTCCCTCATTTGTCATTAAGAAACATAGAAACTCAGTTAGAAAATCTTACTAAATCAGATTTTTTTATGAACATTCTGACTAACGCAGTCACCAAATTAATTTTGAATCAAAAAGAAAACCCAATAAACTCTACAACTATTAAAGAAACCCTACACCTAACCTTCCGAAACAACGCTTCTTTTCCCGTAAATGGAACTTAACTTTATTCAATGGAATGCACAAAGTATAATCAGTAATAAGATTTCACTTACAAAATATTTATATGATAACAATATACACATAGCTATTATTTCTGAAACTTGGCTTACGCCAATTAAAAGTTTTAATATTAAAGGATATATAACCGAAAGAAATGATATAGGCAACAAACACAATGGAGTAGCTATTTTAATTCACAATAGTATAAATTACAAAAAAATCAACACATTTTCTGACAATTCTTTACAAAACATTTGTGTTAGAATAACTTTACATAGTGTAGAAATAAGTATTGTTAGTTTTTATTGCCCAGCGAATTCCACACCATCTTTTGATAAACTTAAATTCCAGTCTTTAATAGATTCAATACCTGAACCAATGATTTTTGCAGGTGATTTTAACGCTCATCACACACATTGGGGTTGTCACTCTATAGATTCTAGAGGCAGAGACATTTTAGATATAATTGACAACAGTGATTTGGTATTATTAAATAATGGTCATGTAACAACTGTTGGATCTCTATCGTGGCGTTCAAATGCATTGGATTTATCGTTGGTTTCCTCATCATTAGCTCTTTCTTGTGACTGGTCCGTACATAACGATCCTCTTGGCAGCAGCTATCATCTTCCTGTAATCATAAAAGTCTTTGTAAATAATAATGTAAATAGAGATCAGTTGTATAATAATGGTATCATGCATTCTCCAATTTACCCTAACTTTAAAAGTGTAAATTGGAAAATGTATGGGCAAATTCTAGATTTTGAGCTGTCTGACTTTCAAATTGAAAATTATTCTCCACTGGATGCATACTCCACTTTCATAAAAATTTTGCACACTGCTGTAAATAAGTGCCTTCCAAACCAAAAAGTATCTATGTCTTTCCCTACTACTGCTAATAGCAATAGTAATACTACTGTTACTACTACTTTTAATAGTACACCTAAAAAAAAATTCAAATACCCTCCCCTTCCTTGGTGGAACAAAACATGTTCAGATGCTGTCCAAAAGTCTAAATCTGCATATATTAACTTTAAAAACAACCCTTCAGATGAGACATATATTGAATTTAAGCGTTTACAAGCTGTTAAAAAACTTACCTTGAAAACGGTTAGATCCAATAGCTGGATAGAATTGTGCAACTCTTTTAATCGATGTACTCCCTTGTCGACAATCTGGAATTTTATGCGAAAATTTAATAAAACATACTCCTGGACAAATAATGATGACAGTTGGGTTCTAGATTTTCTTCGTAAGTACACTCCTGATTATGTAAATAATAAAACAAACATTTCTTTCATTAGTGATGCTAATTCTGTAAATAGTTTCTTGACCGATTCCTTTACCAAGCAAGAGTTAATATCTGCCTTGTATTCTAGAAAGGATAGTGCTTTTGGTCTTGATGGTGTTCCATACATGATGTTAAAAAAGCTTAGCACCAAAGGATTGGACATGCTCCTGTTCATTCTGAACAATCTATGGCTAACAAATGATATCCCACATGCATGGAAGACTGATTGTGTAATTCCCATATTAAAACCAGATAAGCAGCGATCTAGTCCAGACTCCTATCGCCCTATCGCTCTTACATCTTGTGTAGGAAAGGTATTTGAACAGTTATTGAAGCAACGACTGGAATTTTATATAGAAAAAAATAACCTTCTACCTTCTAATCAATACGGCTTTCGTAGGGGTATGTCTGCTCGTGAAAGCATTTCTCAATTACAGCTTGATATTCAAAGTAGTTTATATAAAAATGATTTTGTGTTGTCTGTGTTTTTTGATGTTTCTGGAGCCTTCAATAGTGTAAATGTTGATATTTTGGGCAATGAACTACTTTCTATTGGGATTCCAAGCAAAGTGGTTCATTGGATTCAAAATTTTTTGGTAGAAAGGGAAATTTATGTTAAATATAATGGATTGCTGTATGGTCCAAGATTTGCTTCAGTTGGCACAAACCAAGGTGGCATCTTGTCCCCGTTAATTTTTATTCTCTATATTCGTCGTTTGAATATGATCTTGGGTTCTGATGTTAAAAATCTTCAATTTGCTGATGATTTAGTAGTTTATACATCTGGAAAAAGTTTGGCTAATGTTAGAACCCTTATAAATAAGGCATTGGAAGGATTGTTTACTTATTTCTCATACTTAAACCTTCAAGTTAATGCATCAAAATCAAAACTCTTAGTATTTGGAAATGTTAGAAATTCTTCCCCTGATATTGTCTACAATCAAGTTCCTATTCCTGTCTCTCATGAAGTTAAGTTTTTAGGTGTTACTTTCACTCATAACCTTTCCTGGAAAAATTACATTGATTTAATAGCTTCTAGAGCTAATAAAGCCTTCAATATTTTGAAATCATTATGTAGAACATCTTGGGGAGCTGATCCCAAGATACTGTTGATGTTGTACAAATCTTTGATTCGAAGTCATTTTGAATACGGTTTCCTTTGTTTTGCCAATGACACTAAGCTGGTTGATGTCTTAGAAAAAATACAAAATAAAAGTTTGAGACTTATAACTGGAGCATTTAAAAGCACTCCTATTAATGCAATGCAAGTTGAGTGTAGACTTCCACCTTTAAGCATAAGGTTCTCATATTTAAAAGAGAGATTCTTATTGAAACTGTACAGTAAAATTAATAATCACCTGTTTCTTAACCTAAAACTTGCTCCACCTCCTCCCTTACGTAATCCCCTTTACATACTGCAGGGCTTCAGACAATTCCTAAATTTCCTTCAAACTTTGCAAATACATAGGTCTTCTGTTCTTCCATGTTATGTTGGAGTCTTCCAAAGTCACTTTCCTGCAATCAACATTATAATTGATCATAATTTGTTCTCAAAAGAAGATGTATATAGTAAATTCTCTGAATTTGATGATTGTAGATTTATCTTTACTGATGGGTCCAAAACTGAGTCTGCTGTTTCTTTTGCTATTTTTGATAGTTTATTGAATACTGGAACTGGTTTCAAAATAAATTCAAACACAAGCATATTCACAGCTGAGGCTGTGGCTATTCTTGCTGCTTTGAAACATATAAAACACAAAAATAGCGGTTGTCTTAAATGGATAATAGTCAGTGACAGTATGAGTGTCTTAGAAAATCTTAAAAATAATAAATTTAATGCCGACACTAACTATTTGATTGTTGCAATCAAACAGTTATGGTTGGAATTAATATCAATGAATAATTTTAATGTTTCTTTTATTTGGGTACCGTCTCATGTTGGTGTCTTAGGTAATGAGAGAGCTGACTTTTTAGCTAGAACCATAACAAATTGTGCTACAATAGTCCCCGATTCTAGTAGTAATCTAGATGTCCATGTACCTTGTTCTGATATTGTTCCTCTTTTGAAGAAAAGGTACATTGACATTTGGAGAAAACATTTTAAACATAAAGTTCAAATTGAAAAGAAAGGTGTATGGTATGATGAGTGTAACACCCAAATTGGAATTTTGCCTTGGTTCTGCAAAGGTGACACCTATTTAAATAGGAAATTTTACACTTCAATTCTAAGGCTACGTTTTGGACATTGTAATTTGAATTTTCATCTCTTCCGATTGAAAATGGTTGATAGCTCTCATTGTGATTATTGTGATTTTGTGGTAGAGCAAACTCTATCACACATTTTCTTTGTTTGCTCGGCCTTTGGCATTCAGCGCCTTGTGCTCATGGACGAGCTGATTAAAATTTATGGCAAGCCTGATTTGGTGCCGCGCTCCATTCAAGCTCTTCTTGTAAATAGCCTGACTTACATACCTCTCTACAAATTTATTCTCTGTACAGTTTTCAGAATCTAATGTTTTTGTAAATATGTATAAATTTAGTTGTGGTTAAAACGTTGTTAAAACTTTCTTGTTGTTATTTTTGTAAATTGCTTGTTTGTTGATAATTTTTGAATTTGACATTGACGTTTGATACGTCGCTTCGTTCCCTGGTTATGACATTTTGATCCCACATGGATTTGGACTTGTGGTCTATTGGATTTTACTTAATGCATTTAAATAAAAATGGATCTAAATATCTCAAAAAAGACTGAATTCTTGGATAAGACATGCATATAAAACTAAAGAATTAATTTGCTCTAAATGAAATAAACTTATGACATTGTACTGTACTGGATTTTACGTGTATTTTGCTTTACATTTGAAATGAATGACTAAGCCATGGATTGAAGACATCACAAATACTGAAGACTTTATTTTTCCTAATTTGACAAAAAAATGAAAAACCTACGATAAGGCAGCATGGTCATTGACCTTAGCCTGTTCCAAAATGGAACGAAAATAACCAAAAAAAAAAAAATTGTCTGCTGTGCGAGAAAAAGCGCGGGAACCTTGTTAGAGAAAGGCGCCCAATTTTTAAAAAATTCAAAGTTTATTATTATTACTGTACATTTCTTGTTAATATCGTTGTAAATATATAGTAAATAGTTTGTTTCTTATGTGAAAGTGTTGGAGTCATGGGGGGTAGCAAGAAGAGGAAAAAGCAAGACCCTCCCGATGGGCCTCCAATAAGTGACTCATCATCTGATGAAGAAGATGCTTCATCGAAATATCAAATCTTTAAGGTACCAGGGTACTCCAGAAAGTACCCTGAAAATAGTAAAAAATCCGAGTACATAGTTTTTGTATCCCACAAAGAAGAAAAGCCTTTTAGCGACAAAGATAGACTAGCAATTTCTCACGCCATACGAAAGTATTGCGTGACTGGTATACTCCATCTAAAGTCCATCAATAAGTACAAAATCGGTATAACTTTTGATTTATCTAACAATGCCAATGTATTCTTACAAAACAGGAAACTTCTGGATGATTTAGGTCTAAAAGGTACAATTCCGGCAAGCGACACGGAGGTGACTGGGGTTCTCACTTCAGTACCCACCGATTTATCAAATAAAAAGATTTCGGCTCTTATTGGCAGCTCACGTAATGTCATACAAGTCCGACGGTTTATGCGTCGAGTGCGTAGTGAGGGTGGTGCGGTCTCGTACCAGCCCACTCAGACTGTTGCGGTGACGTTCGCCTCCACAGAGCTCCCGCAGTACGTATACCTCGACTCGTGGAGACATGAGGTAAGTGTGTACGTGCCGCCGGTCAAGCAGTGTCTGCGCTGTATGAGGTTTGGCCATATCGCTCAATATTGTAAAAATGCTGAAGTATGCTCTATCTGCTCAGGTTCTCACAGTTTCAAATCTTGTACAGTTGAACAAAAAGATGCCAAATGTATAAACTGTAGTGGTAACCATGTTGCTATTTCAAATTCATGCCCACAAAAGAAAGCCAAAATTGAAGAAAATAAAATCAAATCCAGAGCTACCACTTATTCCGAACTATTTAAAGAAAATTCTTTCCCTCATTTGTCATTAAGAAACATAGAAACTCAGTTAGAAAATCTTACTAAATCAGATTTTTTTATGAACATTCTGACTAACGCAGTCACCAAATTAATTTTGAATCAAAAAGAAAACCCAATAAACTCTACAACTATTAAAGAAACCCTACACCTAACCTTCCGAAACAACGCTTCTTTTCCCGTAAATGGAACTTAACTTTATTCAATGGAATGCACAAAGTATAATCAGTAATAAGATTTCACTTACAAAATATTTATATGATAACAATATACACATAGCTATTATTTCTGAAACTTGGCTTACGCCAATTAAAAGTTTTAATATTAAAGGATATATAACCGAAAGAAATGATATAGGCAACAAACACAATGGAGTAGCTATTTTAATTCACAATAGTATAAATTACAAAAAAATCAACACATTTTCTGACAATTCTTTACAAAACATTTGTGTTAGAATAACTTTACATAGTGTAGAAATAAGTATTGTTAGTTTTTATTGCCCAGCGAATTCCACACCATCTTTTGATAAACTTAAATTCCAGTCTTTAATAGATTCAATACCTGAACCAATGATTTTTGCAGGTGATTTTAACGCTCATCACACACATTGGGGTTGTCACTCTATAGATTCTAGAGGCAGAGACATTTTAGATATAATTGACAACAGTGATTTGGTATTATTAAATAATGGTCATGTAACAACTGTTGGATCTCTATCGTGGCGTTCAAATGCATTGGATTTATCGTTGGTTTCCTCATCATTAGCTCTTTCTTGTGACTGGTCCGTACATAACGATCCTCTTGGCAGCAGCTATCATCTTCCTGTAATCATAAAAGTCTTTGTAAATAATAATGTAAATAGAGATCAGTTGTATAATAATGGTATCATGCATTCTCCAATTTACCCTAACTTTAAAAGTGTAAATTGGAAAATGTATGGGCAAATCCTAGATTTTGAGCTGTCTGACTTTCAAATTGAAAATTATTCTCCACTGGATGCATACTCCACTTTCATAAAAATTTTGCACACTGCTGTAAATAAGTGCCTTCCAAACCAAAAAGTATCTATGTCTTTCCCTACTACTGCTAATAGCAATAGTAATACTACTGTTACTACTACTTTTAATAGTACACCTAAAAAAAAATTCAAATACCCTCCCCTTCCTTGGTGGAACAAAACATGTTCAGATGCTGTCCAAAAGTCTAAATCTGCATATATTAACTTTAAAAACAACCCTTCAGATGAGACATATATTGAATTTAAGCGTTTACAAGCTGTTAAAAAACTTACCTTGAAAACGGTTAGATCCAATAGCTGGATAGAATTGTGCAACTCTTTTAATCGATGTACTCCCTTGTCGACAATCTGGAATTTTATGCGAAAATTTAATAAAACATACTCCTGGACAAATAATGATGACAGTTGGGTTCTAGATTTTCTTTGTAAGTACACTCCTGATTATGTAAATAATAAAACAAACATTCCTTTCATTAGTGATGCTAATTCTGTAAATAGTTTCTTGACCGATTCCTTTACCAAGCAAGAGTTAATATCTGCCTTGTATTCTAGAAAGGATGGTGCTTTTGGTCTTGATGGTGTGCCATACATGATGTTAAAAAAGCTTAGCACCAAAGGATTGGACATGCTCCTGTTCATTCTGAACAATCTATGGCTAACAAACAATATCCCACATGCATGGAAGACTGATTGTATAGTTCCCATATTAAAACCAGATAAGCAGCGATCTAGTCCAGACTCCTATCGCCCTATCGCAGTTACATCTTGTGTAGGAAAGGTATTTGAACAGTTATTGAAGCAACGACTGGAATTTTATATAGAAAAAAATAACCTTCTACCTTCTAATCAATATGGATTTCGTAGGGGTATGTCTGCTCGTGAAAGCATTTCTCAATTACAGCTTGATATTCAAAGTAGTTTATATAAAAATAATTTTGTGTTGTCTGTGTTTTTTGATGTTTCTGGAGCTTTTAATAGTGTAAATGTTGATATTTTGGGCAATGAACTACTTTCTATTGGGATTCCAAGCAAAGTGGTTCATTGGATTCAAAATTTTTTGATAGAAAGGGAAATTTATGTTAAATATAATGGATTGTTGTATGGTCCAAGATTTGCTTCAGTTGGCACAAACCAAGGTGGCATCTTGTCCCCGTTAATTTTTATTCTCTATATTCGTCGTTTGAATATGATCTTGGGTTCTGATGTTAAAAATCTTCAATTTGCTGATGACTTAGTAGTTTATACATCTGGAAAAAGTTTAGCTAATGTTAGAACCCTTATAAATAAGTCATTGGAAGGATTGTTTACTTATTTCTCATACTTAAATCTTGAAGTTAATGCATCAAAATCAAAACTCTTAGTATTTGGAAATGTTAGAAATTCTACCCCTGAAATTGTCTACAATCAAGTTCCTATCCCTGTTTCTCATGAAGTTAAGTTTTTAGGTGTTACTTTCACTCATAACCTTTCCTGGAAAAATTACATTGATTTAATAGCTTCTAGAGCTAATAAAGCCTTCAATATTTTGAAATCATTATGTAGAACATCTTGGGGAGCTGATCCAAAGATAGTGTTAATGTTGTACAAATCTTTGATTCGAAGTCATTTTGAATATGGTTTCCTTTGTTTTGCCAATGACACTAGACTGGTTAATGTCTTAGAAAAAATACAAAATAAAAGTTTGAGGCTTATAACTGGAGCATTTAAAAGCACTCCTATAAATGCAATGCAAGTTGAATGTAGACTTCCACCTTTAAGCATAAGGTTCTCATATTTAAAAGAGAGATTCATATTGAAACTTTACAGTAAAATTAATAATCACCTGTTTCTTAACCTAAAACTTGCCCCACCTCCTCCCTTACGTAATCCCCTTTACATATTGCAGGGATTCAGTCAATTCCTAAATTTCCTTGAAACTTTGCAAATACATAGGTCTTCTGTACTTCCATGTTATGTTGGAGTCTTCCAAAGTCACTTTCCTGCAATCAACATTATAATTGATCATAATTTGTTCTCAAAAGAAGATGTATATAGTAAATTCTCTGAATTTGATGATTGTAGATTTATCTTTACTGATGGGTCCAAAACTGAGTCTGCTGTTTCTTTTGCTATTTTTGATAGTTTATTGAATACTGGTTCTGGTTATAAAATAAATTCAAACACAAGCATATTCACAGCTGAGGCTGTGGCTATTCTTGCTGCTTTGAAACATATAAAACACAAAAATAGTGGTTGTCTTAAATGGATAATAGTCAGTGACAGTATGAGTGTCTTAGAAAATCTTAAAAATAATAAATTTAATGCCAACACTAACTATTTGATTGTTGCAATCAAACAGTTATGGTTGGAATTAATAACAATGAATAATTTTAATGTTTCTTTTATTTGGGTACCGTCTCATGTTGGTGTCATAGGTAATGAGAGAGCTGACTTTTTAGCTAGAACCATAACAAATTGTGCTACAATAGTCCCTGATTCTAGTAGTAATCTAGATGTCCATGTACCTTGTTCTGATATTGTTCCTCTTTTGAAGAAAAGGTACATTGACATTTGGAGAAAACATTATAAACATAAAGTTCAAATTGAAAAGAAAGGTGTGTGGTATGATGAGTGTAAAACCCAAATTGGAATTATGCCTTGGTTCTGCAAAGGTGACACCTATTTAAACAGGAAATTTTACATTTCAATTCTAAGGCTACGATTTGGACACTGTAATTTGAATTTTCATCTCTTCCGATTGAAAATGGTGGATAGCTCTCATTGTGATTATTGTGATTTTGTGGTAGAGCAAACTCTATCACACATTTTCTTTGTTTGCTCGGCCTTTGGCATTCAGCGCCTTGTGCTTATGGACGAGCTGATTAAAATTTATGGCAAGCCTGATTTGGTGCCGCGCTCCATTCAAGCTCTTCTTGTAAATAGCCTGACTTACATACCTCTCTACAAATTTATTCTCTGTACAGTTTGCAGAATCTAATGTTTTTGTAAATATGTATAAATTTAGTTGTGGTTAAAACGTTGTAAAAACTTTGAATTAGTCAATGGTGTATAAAACTTTCTTGTTGTTATTTTTTGTAATTGCTTGTTTGTTTGTTGATAATTTTTGAATTTGACATTGACGTTTGATACGTCGCTTCGTTCCCTGGTTATGACATTTTGATCCCACATGGATTTTTATACCTGTGCTCTATTGGATTTTACTTAATACATTTAAATAAAAATGGATCTAACTATCTCAAAAAAGACTGATTTCTAGGATAAGACATGCATATAAAACTAAAGAATTAATTATCCCTAAATGTACTAGATATATAAACAAACTTATGACATTGTACTCTACTGGATTTTAAGTGTATTTTGCTTTACATTTGAAATGAATGACTAAGCCATGGATTGAAGACATCACAAATACTGAAGACTTTATTTTCCCTAATTTGACAAAAGAAATGAAAAACCTACGACAAGGCAGCATGGTCTTTGACCTTAGCCTGTTCCAAAATGGAACGAAAATAACAAAAAAAAAAAAAAATTGTCTGCTGTGCTTGTCTGTGCCTTTTCGAAAGTGTCGTGTGGCATTGATGTTGATTTATGTGTAAAATTATTGAAAAATAACACTATTTATCAAAAAAATAGTGATGTCTGAACATGTGTTACCGGCCGAAGAGCCGATAAGATTTGTGGCACCAATAATTCAAGACAACCCGACAGGATGGGGGCCCTGCGAAATGCCGGAACAATTTCGAGACATGCCTTACCAACCCTTCAGCAAAGGCGATCGTCTAGGGAAAATAAGTGATTGGACTGTTGTTCAGGACAAGAAGTATCAAAGTAAGTAACTGAATGCTTGTATATAACTCGCAAAAGTTGACTATCTTAAAAACAAGATTTTGAGGTTAGCCAAACTTAGCGTTTCGTTTACTGGAACTTGTTTCGATTTCAAAATCACTTTATAACGTCACATGACAGTCAATAATAACTATAATATTTATACTGCACGTACAGATAAGTACGCATCGCAGTTTGGCGCTGGTTCGTCGTACGCGTACTTTCATGATGAGGACGAGAGTACCTTCCATTTGGTGGACACTACGCGCGTTCAGAAGCCCCCTTACCAGAGAGGACGCGCCCGTGGACAGCGTGGACGTGGCGCTCGCGGTGCTAGGACTCCTGGTGGCATGACCACGTTGAACAAGGTAACAAATGACCCTATGTTGCACAATCATCAAATTGCTTTACTTTTGGCATTAAACTAAATTTTAAGATTGTTTTTTATAGCAACGTGATCGTAAGCTCGGAAAGAGATGGGGCCAGCGTGGTGCACCTATGAAGATCCGAGATGCCTCAGTGACTGTAAGACCCACTTGGGTCACTATTGAAGATATGGACTTCCCACGTCTGGCTAAGTTATCTTTACCAGGCATCAAAGAAGGTAATTTGAGAATATCTAAAGTTTACTAGTTGTGTCAGCAATTTAATTAATGTATAGCCCTTAATTCCAAAGATGTATTAATCATTTGATGGATTTCTACTGTTTCCAGGCCCATGCATACAGAAGCAATTTTTAACTAATTAAGTTAAATACAATGTTTCAGTGATATTATATTGTTACTATTTGCAGGTGAGGATATTGTATGCTGTGGTACCTTGGAGTACTATGATAAGGCTTATGACCGTGTTAATGTCAAACATGAGAAGCCTTTGCAGCGCATTGACCGTATCTTCCATACGGTATGTATTTATTGTGCAGACAAACTTCTGTATTTTCTAGTGAAATATGAAACTAAAATATGTGGACGGTGAATGTCTACAGACTTCATAACTATAAAATTTATATTGTGTCTGGAGTAATGTCTGTGAAAGTGTTAATGAAAGTTCTTCTATTTCCTAGGTGACAACTACTGATGACCCTGTGATTCGTCGCCTGAGTAAGACTACCGGCACAGTTTATGCCACTGATGCTATTTTGGCCACAATCATGTGCTGCACGCGATCCAACTACTCTTGGGATATTGTCATTGAGAAAATTGGTAATTAACTAAAACAGTTAACCAAAGACCTTTACGGATAGCTGTTTCTTAGAATATGGTTCCATTGTTTAATAGTAACTGCTTATAAAAGTGTTTTGATTACTAATCATTAAAATTAAGTATTTGCATAACTTTCAAGAGTATCAAATTTCAAAATTTGCAGGTGCAGTTAGTTTATTTCTAATACTTCAAATTATTGACACCATATAATTTCAATCCAAAAGTTGTGTAGCTCAATGAGTTGAATACATTTTTGCAAGTTCATATCCTAACAGCAATAACATTCCTATAAACATTTAATGTAATGTATCAAACAGGTGACAAGTTGTTCCTGGACAAGCGTGACAACACAGAGTTTGACTTGCTGACTGTGAACGAGACGTCGGTGGAGCCTCCTGCAGACGACGGGAACTCTATCAACTCACCGCGCAACCTGGCCCTTGAAGCCACATTCATTAACCATAACTTCAGCCAGCAGGTTGGTTTCAACTATAGTTATAACTAGATGTTATAGTTTTATTAAAAACATTGGGTTTTACCAGTTACAGTTAGTATGTATAAGTCGAGTTTTAGTGACGCAATTTAGCACGTGCGGCACAGCTTGGTGTTTTGTAACTAAATCGGCAACTGCATACTGTTTACTCAGTACATTTTTCACATTTACTTACACCACTACCTAACTTCTGACTTATAAACAGAAACTTTGGGTTATGATAGGATGATTTATGGAAAACTTAATACTACTTTGTAATGTAATTTAGTTTCCAATTAAACCTTTTTCCTTATTCCTAAGAACTTGTGCAGTATTTCCTTGATACATTGAAAAATCATATCATGTTTTTAATGTATGACATATAAACAAGTTTTGAGTAAAAACTTAAAGACTTCAGTACATAAACTTACTTTTCATCTCTTCTGTTCCGAAAATTGAACTTACATCAATGGCGAACATCACACACCTAGGGTTTGCCGATGATATAGTCGTGGCTAAGACGCTAGACGATCTTGGCACTGTGCTCGAAGACCTTGACTGAGTCTCTTTACAAGTGGGTCTTAAAATGAACATAGAAAAAAGAAAATTATGTCGAGATCCCTTGTTGCACCTACTCTGGTATCAGTTAGGAACTTAACTCTCGAAGTTGTCGACGAGTACGTCTACCTGGGACTATAGAAGACAGGTAGACGTATAGAAGTAATCAAATTAGGTAGGTCCAATTTTGAGAAGAAGTTCAATCGACGAATCCTGGGCCTGGGCAACGTTCGGAAAACTGCGCAAGAGTGTCTTCTCGTCTCAATTACCTTATTGGCTGAACACAAAAGTCTCCCCAGTGTGGGCTACCAACGATGACACAAGGATCTGAAACATGATCTCTTACTACAGCCCTCATTATACAGCTTAACCCTTTAACGCGCAGAAAAAAATTAGTATGGCATCTGAAACCACATGACGTGTTTGACCATAAGGTCGATTTTATTGAAACTGTTGCATATAGGATAGCTCTTATGTGCTTTTGTCATAGTCCGTGAACGGGCGTAACGCTCAAACGGAGCCACAAGTCTGAATTTTGCGAAAGTCATTCGCAATGGCGCCAAACATATGTGGTTACGTTTGAGCCTTGCGTTCATTTAGAGCTTCCGACATGCACGGGCACAGTGTTCTCCGACTTTTTAATTAAAATTAAAAAGGATTTCGTGTCAGAAACGCAATTAAAGGTATGTTTATCATTAATTTAGTATTTTCCGAATAAATTGATACAATTTTTAAATATGCTACTGTTCATTTAAACTTTTTATAACGTGTTAAATATGACGAGCACGTGTCGGCCACTTTTAAGTTAGTTTTCGGGTCTCTTATTATTTTGATTCATATTTTTCTCAATTATGTTATTTTTAACATGTGATTATTGGTTTTGTATGGTATTTTTATTGGTTTTTACGATAATTAGCCCACTAAAGCTAGGATATTTTGGGTAAAGATGTTATTGTCTCTCAAAGTCGAGCATTCGTTCAGAGGCAAGTTTGGCTATAAAAGTTGGGCATTTGGACTCATAGAAAATTTTGGTACAAAAAATAATATTTACAATTTTTGCACCTTAATTGTTTTTTTCTGATTGTAGAAAAAAAACCTCGACTTGGAGGAGATGGATGCAGACGATTTCGAAGCCATGATGATGGACATCGACTAGAGTCAGGCTGAAGATTCAGAAATTGGT
Organism: Pyrausta purpuralis; assembly: GCA_963924145.1. NCBI lineage: Eukaryota > Metazoa > Arthropoda > Insecta > Lepidoptera > Crambidae > Pyrausta > Pyrausta purpuralis. The sequence continues at coordinate 28,754 of CAWUPE010000258.1, forward strand.
GGTGACTAAGACCCTGAGAATCTTCTTCCTCTAAGTAATTCATATTATACCTCGTCACCGAACAGGAATATTTACTATTGTTGTATAATTATAATTATTCAGTAATATTTTATAATGATTCTTTATATTCTTTTTGATTAAAAAATATTATTGTGACTTACATTATAGGTAAATAAGGGATTTAAGTATTTATTTGTTGATTGTACATAATGATACTGTAATGTTACAGTGAGAAGAATAAATATTAAGTTTTGATTATTACAACGTGTCTAATTGTTTTACTAATTTAATTATTTACTAAGACTTCAAACACCCATACTTACTTCAAAATACTCAGCTTATTCTTTAAATGGTCAGTAGTCACATATGAAACCACTTGTCTTATTCCCTAAACGGTCATGGTTACATATGAAAACCACGGCCTACAGACAAAACCGCAAAACACGAGTAGTCAATTTCACTTGTTCTGAGATACTATTAGACCTATTAACAATAACCGATGCCAAAAATATGCATACCTTCCAAAAAAAAAATTGCGCGTTAAAGGGTTAAATGCCACACAATGAGCGATGGAAAAGACTATGCTCGATGTTTCTTTACGAGATCAAATCAGATACGAGGAGATATGTAGAAGAACTAAAGTTGCAGACGTAGCCCTGCATATAAGTAAGCTCTAGTGGCAGTGGGCAGGGGCACATAGCGCGAAGAACTGATCGCCGCTGGAGCAGAAAAGTTCTAGATTGGAGACCCTTCGACCAAAGGCCCGGTGTAGAACGTTAACCAACAAAGTGGACAGACGACCTTGTAAAGATCGCAGGATCACACTGGATGCAGATCGCTTGTGATCGGTCCCTGTGGAAAACCGCGGGGACGGCTTATGTTCGGCGGTGGACGTCCTTTGGCTGATAAAGACACATTTTTGCATAGCTACACATAATTATTTTTTTCTCTTTTTAGTGTTTTATCACTACACAAACTTAATTTTAAATTGTACTTGAAAAAAGCAACTGTGTCAGGCGAGAGGAATCGAACCCCGCGTCTTACGCTGTCCGGGCCTATGCCTATGCCACTCGGCCACCGACACATTAACAAGTGTATTGAATTTTGTAAGTGCTTTCTTTTAACGCGTACGCTGCGTGACCACATCAATGTTGCGAAATTGATCTCACAATATCGGAAGGAAATATTTATTATAATGTATGTATTAAGGGTAGCTTTCTCCCCTTGTATAACAATCTACTATTTCTTTATTAGGTGCTAAAGAACGGGACCAGTGAGCCCAAGTACAAGTTCCCTGAGCCCAACCCGTTCGTCTCCGAGGAAGAAGAGGGCGAGGTCGCCTCGGTAGGGTACCGCTACCGCAAGTGGAACCTCAACAACGATGTTGTGAGTATACACTATTTTTTACCAAAGCTTGAAGTAAGGGGTTGGCTGGATTAGATTAATGTTATTTACAAGAATTGTTTATCAGCTGTTAATGCTATTTATATTGGGGTGATTCAATAGTGGAACTGTACGCTAAAAAAGAACAGAAAGGACATGATTACGTTTCTAAGGGGAAAATGCCAACACCTTGTTCATGTCATTAAAAAATAGCTTATGTAAAGCTTAATCGTTTTGAGAATAATTTTTGTCCGTAAAATATATAACTTTCAGGTAATATGTACTTAAAAAAAAAATTTTCATATAATAAAATAAATAAAATTTCATTTCAAAAGCAATATTTCATGAGGTCTAATAAATCTGTCAAGTACGTGACAGACAATCAGCTGTGTTTATAGATTAAAAAGATTGAAAGCGGAAAGCAAAATGACATTTGACAATGAAAGTTTTACTTTTTTTTGCACATTATGACGCGATTTTGGCGTAAGAATAGACAGATGGAGTTGCCAGTATTTTAAAAGTTTATAACTTTATTATTTAAATTACCTAAATATTGTGAATTTAATAAAGATTCCATATAGTCCTGTCTAATTATCTGTATTTTTTGCCATTTTCACAGATACTGTACATGGTCTTGGCATTTTTATAAACATCTCCTTTGATCTACAGGTTTGCCGTTTGGTACACGCATACTAGAAGGCAAAAGAACATTTTTGACCCAAAGTACCAAAAAAAAATCTTCAGTAGGAGTAGAGAATTTTTGATATAATAAAAAAAATGACTGGAATGTAATAATAGCTATATTTTCGGAAGCGCCTTAAAAAAACCTTTCAAATGATATCACACACGATAGGTTTCTGTAGATTTAAAAAAAATATCCCATACAAAATATTTGGTGAAAACTACTAAAGCTTTTTTT
>CAWUPE010000259.1:0-17574 GCA_963924145.1 Pyrausta purpuralis
GGAAAGAATCCTTTTACCGAGCAGTCCCGAAGCCGTTTGTACTAAAACTGACGCCAGCAGCGTGGTGCTATCGCTGTTTTGGGCCAGGAACATGGCTACGCGCTTGTAGTCCTCAAGCCCCATGCCAGCTAGGTAGTCGTACACGATGTCGAATAGCTCTGTCAGCTTCGGTTTTATGTCCTCCCACACTTCTCGCATTGAAATTGCTGAAAAAAAAAACAATTTTCGTTTATTTTACTGACATTTTATCCGAACCGAAATTCGATATTATATTGATATTTAAAATTAAAAATCGGATCTTAATATACATATACAGTGTAGACTCTGAAGCCCTTTAAATAGCACTGAAAACACAAACTTTAAGCCCTAACTAGCATATTTCGATTTTGAGGGTAGTTCCAAAACATTGTAATTCATTTTTCGGATATTTTCTTTTCATTTGGATACTGATTATTCAGGATTATTCAATGTTGAAAAAGGAAAGTACCATTAATCTTAGTGAACTGTTGTTACCTTACCTACAATGCCTATCCCGCAAGCTCCACCAATAGCTCCGCCAACGGCCGCGCCAATCTTCCCGCCATAATGGTTTCCGATGAGACCGCCCGCCAGCGCCAAGCCCGTGGTCACCAGCGCTGCACCTTTGACACGGTCGTCGTTCATTATTACACGGAAATCGAAGCTATCACTGATTGTGAGAATCACCCCTTCCAAAGCAGCAGGGTCGAACGGGAGTGCGCCAGAATTGGAACCACGCCTGCATAGTTCGTAGTCGTATTCTGAATCTGAACACTCGAAACTCATGATTGCTCTCTTTTTGGTCAAAACTTGCTAATTAATGCGAAGTTGGCACAAGATACTGCGAACACGAATGATCTCTTTCACACGTAAAGACGGTTTGAACTAAAACAAAAATGTCATTTTCAAATTGCGCGTATTAATAGAGGTACCTATATTTAGAACACGATGTAAGGGCACCACCACCAAGATGATGTTATAATGTACCGATCCCGTGCGTGAAGCCTGCTGAAACCGTCCGACTCCGAAACCAGAATCAAACTATTTTTGTGACTAAAATAAATAAATAAAATATTTCTAACTTTAGAACTGCTTTATGATATTAAAAAGTATAGATACTTCCTAAATAGGTGAGAAACCGGATTTTAAAATAAAACTCACACAGTGAGTGCGAGCGAGTGAGTTTTAAAATAAAGCCCATATATTCGGTTTGATAAGTTGAATGGAAGACAATTCGGAGCATTATTAAATAAAAGTAAAAAGTCACTACACTGTCATTGACCAGAAAAAAAAAACTGTTGGGTGGGCACAGATTGATTGATTAGTAAGAGTAGGTAGCTGCTGATAGCTTTTGGGTTGATTGCTTGTTGTTGTTGTTGATTCTTGTAATGTTATTGTAGTGAATAAAGGTAAATAAAATAGTAATTATGAATGAATCAAGATATTTTTCACTGAATCACCGAATAGCTGAAGAAACACAACTTTTAGCTGAAGAAAAATGGATAAAAGACGCCTTAAAACAAATTAAAACTCAGAGAAATTGCTTACAGGTTAGTTACAATAACTTTGGGTTCCAGTTGTGATTTTATACTTTTTGAATACAATACAAACAAATACATACCTATTATACAAGTCAATTTTTTTATAGACGCACAAATCATGGTTTAAAAAAAATGCCAGTCTAATGTTTAGGTCCTTGTTTTAGATAGAGAGACTTCAACTGGAGAGTATGAAGGGCATGTTACGTAGATCCAATGGTAGTAGAAACATTGATATAAAACTTCCTGAATCGCCAAAGCCGCCAACAACTTTCACACTGAACATGATGCAAAATATGTCAGCACCGAAGGTGGTGGTCAACAGCACTCCAAATAGAAAATTCCTAGAGGAAGAGGCGACGTGTAACAACGAAAAGCTTAATCTTGGCGTCATAAACAACATATCCAGTAAGTTTACTTTTATTTATCTTATAACCTCCATTCTTATTTGACATTTGGACTTTTGGAGACTTAGAAGCCAACTGAGATGGTGTGGCCAAATTAGCCATTTAAATAACTGCATACTCCCAAAATCCAACTTCAAGTTAGTTAGGGCTGATTGACTGAATAAGTATACTTAACAACCATTATAATTGATATTTACATAAAAGATTGCTGACATTGGTAATGTTTACAAATTCAGCATATTGTATTTTATTCAATAAATATTCCCTGTCGTTCAAGTCCTGATAGTCAAGAGGAGTAGTACAAGGACATTTTGAAACACTACCTTAAACTGCTGATCAAATATAATGTGAAATGTCTACATCTTACTTCATTTAGATCCGCAGTTTTGCTTGTTTAAAATAATTAATTATTTTGCAGGTTTTCCAACAACAGATCCATTTCCCATTGAGGAAGATGAAGACGAAGATGAAGAAGATGTGGAAGATTGTGATGACCTTCATCTAGATATGAATATGTTTATGAACTGTACTCAAAAACTGAAGCAGTAATATTATGGTATTATTTAGATATACTAAAATATTGAATACAGTTCATCCAGCTTGAGCTTAAACAAAAGAAAATAACCTTATTTCAGCTTACTTCTCTCTGCACCCGTTTAATGGAACCTTAATTCATATTATGTTTGTTGAATTTTCTTGGTCTACTCTAATAAGCTACACATTTCATTTGCTTTTAATTATGGGTATTAGTTGGACAACTTTATAAGCTGAACTTCCTTCAAATGGTGATGTAGGTCCTAGATAATTCAAATTTCTACTACATTAAAACTTGACCAAGTGAACCTGACCTGTTTTTCTTCATGAACCTGTAGAATAAAACTCAGTAAAATTATATTAACAAAGAATTTAATAAAGTTTGTCTTACATTTAGATTTATAATAAACCATTAATGTATGTTATATACAGGGTTACCATACAACAGTCAATTCAATGAAAAAACTTCGTGCTTTGATTTAAAGTAGAAGCTCTACATACTTTTAACACAATGGCACGGTAAGCTAACTCGCATACTGAGTCCTAATATATATTTTTAGGCACTGATTCGATTAACTCCGAAAGATTAGAGATTGCATTATTTTCAAACCAAATATTGTCAAATGACTGCTTGCAAAATTATAATCAAAATAATATTTACAATGAATTCACACCAAATTACCAAAGACTGTGCAATTTTGAAGATACATAACTAAAAATACTCTACACAAAATTATACTAATACCAATTGTATGAAGAAGTTGCTATTATGTATTTGATAATGCTAATAACTTTTATAATACAACATTCTATCTATGAGATTAAATAACTTAGCTGAACAAGAGATATTAATAATTACAGATACTTTAACAATCACAGTTTGCAATTGTATACTATATTATGCAATTTACTTTGTCAATGTGTTATTATTACAAAATAATATCCACATTGTTATGAAAATAGAAAATTTATATGAAATTTTTTTATAAACCTGTTTGGTGTCTTGACAAAGTAAATTGCCGTGCCGGTCTGTCGAAATCGCTGTAGTGTACTGTTCAACCAAAAACTCAGTCTTCCATTTTCACAATGTACAATTCCGATAAAAAGGATATACACCAAACTAAAATTGTTTTCCCTACAGTTTTACCACAGCATATAACATTCAAATGGAACTTATGCAATCATTGCAATCAATATTTTGAAGATAAAGAATACTAAGTATCTACCCTCATTCAGTATGATTAAATTGTAATATTAAATAGATAGACATTAAGAAAATGGAATAAACATGACAAACCAATTTCTCAGTTCAAGTATGAATATAACATCAAAAAAAATTTTACCTAGGAAAAAACAAGTCTAACAATAAATAAATAAGGTACAAAGAGGGAGAAATAAATATAGTAATTAATAATAACAGATTATTTTTTGTTTGTGGATACAGGAGGCAACTATGTCAATTATTAAAAAAAAATTAACTATTTTTTCACGTTTAGTACAGAACAGACACAACGTTTAGTTCGTGCCTACCCTAAGTTAGAATATTGTGTATACATAAAGATGAAATGTGAAACCAATAATTTGAGCACGGGCGGGAATCGAACCAGCAACTTCTTGGCCAACCGGGCCAAACGCTCTACCAATTGAGCTACCGTGCTGTCGATCCGACCTTGCGAAATTTGTGGTCTCTTATGGATACGTCATTACGCGTGACGTTATATTTTGGTTGGTTTCGCAAATTTTTGGTTTCTTATTTCATCTTTATGAATATAAAATATGACACAGTGTTAAAAGCATTCTATTGCAACTATCGTGTAGACGTTAAAAATATGAGAGCCAACATTTGACCTACTTGACATATATTTAACTGACACTCCTTTGGGTTCAGGTAAAAACGGGAAGCAATTACTAAGACTTCTTTGTCTGTCTTTATGTCTGTCACCAGGCTGTATCTCAAGAACCGCGATAGCTAGACAGTTTAAAATTTTCAAAATATTACTGATTTTGCCGGTTTTTTTTTTAACATAATATAAACATTCAAACAACGTTCCAAGGAAATGGATCCCAAATTAAAAGTTTGTGAAGTACAATAAAGTAACAGCTAAAATTATTTATAATAATCACAACAAGTTTTAAGTTCTAAGCCATATATAAAGTTAGAAATGCTGTGACTTTGCAAATTTTGATTTGATTTTAAGACTGTTGCATTTGATTACACATTAATTAGCGCCAATTTACTATCCAAATAATAATCCACATCAGAGTTCATAAAGATGAAACAAGAAACCAAAAATTTGCGCACGGGCAGGACATGAACCATCATTTTCTGGCTTACCGGGCCAAACGCTCTCGGCAAAAAATAATAATAATTGGTTTCTTATTTCATGTTTAAGAATATAATATATGACATTGTGAGTGTTAAAAACATTCTAAACCACATCACAGTACGCCAGAAAACTAATTTTAAGCTGCACATAAAGGTACATTTACATTGGAAGCGACAGGTAAGTCAAATTTTGTTTTCTTGACGACTTGACATTGTTATGTTGTGCTCAGCTGTGGTCAGCTGGCGGATTCAGGGACATTTAAAATTTACAGTAAAGGTTTCTTCCCACTGCACCGTAAGTACTAATACCATGACTCCTGTGTATATACACTATACATTGCACACTGAACAGATTATCATAGTTCTATCTCATCCTTATATGGAGCGGGATAGATTTTTAAGAACCCTTGAAGGCGGACATATCTCAACTAATTCAATAAATCAATAGAGAATTTGTCAATAATAGTAAAAATAGCAGGATGTTCAAGAATTTTAACCATTAAAAAAAAATCGAAGTTGAGCTATTTTTTATTTTACCTTTCCTTGAATAGGACAATCAAACTAGCCATACAAAACGTTTTCAGTTCCTTTAGGTGGAAAGTTTTTTTCGTGTTTGCAAAATAAAAAAAGCTCAACTTCGAATATTTTTTTGAAAACCAAACATTTTTGGCCAACGGGACCGCTGCTGTTATCATTATTGTCAAATTCCCTGTTGATTTATAGAATAAGTTGAGACATGTCCGCATTCAAAGGTTCTTAAAAAAATGTACCTCGGTCTATATAAGAGTGAGATAGAACGATGTCAATCCGTTAAGTAGAGAGTATCGTATTTTTTTCGTATCTGACACGTTCCTAACACGGTGATGATACCATCAGCTACTGTGTCAATGGGCAGAAACCATAAAGATAAAAATAGTCTAATATCATTAATCCACAAAAATGGTGTGTGTTATCATGATACATGTAACTGGGCTACTCATATCACATTACTGTTTTTAACAAATACAATTAGTATAAATTGCACTTGTAAAAAGCAACTTTGGCTGTGTGAGAGACGGGGAAACGAACTCCATGCCTGACGCTATCCGGGCGTATGCCACACAGCCAAAATTGTTTTTGTAATTATTAAGTTTGTATAGTATCATAACACTATTAAAACAAAAATGTAATTTTATTATAAATATAATTGGTGTTTTAAATGTTGACTCATTTGAATAACCTGCATACATCTAGCAAAAATCGCAGATTCAGTAACCACTGCTTGCAGTTCCTTTACGATTTCTCTGGGCACACTATGACTATACCAAAATATTCGCGTTGCTAATTTTCATAAGCAACGTAGATTTTGAAATCTCTATTTACACAATCACTTTTATTCACCGCACCGTATTCAACATTAAGTCACTCGCACATCACTGCATGTTTTCTGTATGGGGCAGCCAGTAATAACACTAAACCTAACATTAACTCATCAATCGTTAATTCTGTTGTATAATACACATTTCATGGCTAATTTAGTAGTAGTAAGACGCGCAGAAAGATGTTTTTAAGTTATAAGGCATTTCAGATTAAAAGAGTTGTGTACCGAACAGAACGGTAATTTGTCTACAGTGATCTATTAGGTTGAACTTATCAGCCTTTAATGAAATTTATCGATTGGAGAATTAATGATCGCCTTTTATATAACGAATACGTCGCGTCCCAGACTACCATGCATGCCTGATTCGTGATCTGCCTGTGACCCATGCGGGCCCAAGTTGGGTCCATGTTTGATCCATGCTAGGCCCATGTTTGACCCATGCTGGGTCCATGATTGACCTATAATGGGCCCACGTACGGCCCACGCGTGACCCGCTTATCACGCATGCCGCGAGGGCCCGCACGACGTGTAGAACAGGATGTACGCTGCGCTCGACTTCACTTCACTAGAAGGTATCTCGGTTACCACGTGGTCGTCGTATTTGTACCATCTGTAAATGCAAAAAAAAAACATTTACAATTTATTTATAAGACAGATTTTGATAATGTGTTACCAATACTCTGTGACTGATTTTTCGGAATCATTTTATTAACAACGGGACAAAATCTAGCAAAGTTGGGTCAAAACAATGATACCATGGAAATATTGATTCCGCCATTTTGATGCACTCAATTTTAGGCTACTTAAAACATAGAAATCATGCTAAAAACACTATCAGGAATACGATCTGGATTGAACTCCATTTTTTTCTTTAATATATCTGTTTTTAAATAAATAAAATAATAACCAAATAAAATACAATAGTTGAATTTTTATGGTCTGGCTGACGATGGTGATTCCATTCAGATAATGACTGTCATTTCATTTTTATTAACACTATATGGATTTTAATCTGAAATAAATACTTATAAATAGAAAATAAATAGTATTCACTGACGTTATTAACATATCAGCTGAACAATAAAAGTCCAGGATCTTAATCCTTCCTGGGCTCAGTATACCAGACAAACCATAGAGTTGTAGTCCAAAATACAAATGGCAGTATATAAGTGGTATACTAAGAATCATTGTTCATACCAGTTGAGGAATCACAGTCCAGGATGCTGCTGCTAGTTTTGATCAGATATACGTCTTATAGTCCAGGATACATAAGCTTTTGTGTTGGAAGCATAAAATTAATATCCCTTTGGAATAGAACGACAAGAGCGAGATGTCACTAGCAGAACCGTTTTTGGCGGCTGTCTTTCAGTTTGGAAGCCAATAAAGGCTCGCTTAATATTTCCTTCATTTGTTTTTTTAAATTAAAGTGAAATTTTGTTTATTTTGAAATCATTAATAAAGTAATCTACAAATGTTACTTACTCAAATAAGTTACCGACACCCTAAATCGGTTTCCTTAGACAGCTTTTACTCCTCCTTCTCCGTCCTTGGCTTCCGAAAGGAATATTAATTTTATGGTTAGAAGAGCACTACAGTTATAAAGTCCGTTTATTTGTTTGTTGAATATTGTTAACAATCTTGATAATTCTCTTTAAAGAATGAAGGTAAACTCCATATCAAAACTACACAGGTAATTTAGCGTTAAATACTCTTTTTTATCAGATAGCATTTGTTTTTTTACGTGGATATTATTTTAAAAGTTATTTAAAAAAGATGTTTACAAGATGCGACTAGCAAAGAGAACCGGATTTTAGTCTAGGATTCTGCCCCTATTTTTGAAATTGATTGCTTATAGTCCAGGATGCAGCCCGTTTTAGTACTGTTCACACGGTATGTGTGACACGTACGTGTCGATACTCACTTGCCGTAGAGCTCGCTACGTGTAATTACGTGTCGATACTCACTTGCCGTAGAGCTCGCTACGTGTAACTACGTGTCGATACTCACTTGCCGTAGAGCTCGCTACGTGTAACTACGTGTCGATACTCACTTGCCGTAGAGCTCGCTACGTGTAACTACGTGTCGATACTCACTTGCCGTAGAGCTCGCTACGTGTAACTACGTGTCGATACTCACTTGCCGTAGAGCTCGCTACGTGTAACTACGTGTCGATACTCACTTGCCGTAGTGCTCGCTACGTGTAACTACGTGTCGATACTCACTTGCCGTAGAGCTCGCTACGTGTAACTACGTGTCGATACTCACTTGCCGTAGAGCTCGCTACGTGTAACTACGTGTCGATACTCACTTGCCGTAGAGCTCGCTACGTGTAACTACGTGTCGATACTCACTTGCCGTAGAGCTCGCTACGTGTAACTACGTGTCGATACTCACTTGCCGTAGAGCTCGCTACGTGTAACTACGTGTCGATACTCACTTGCCGTAGAGCTCGCTACGTGTAACTACGTGTCGATACTCACTTGCCGTAGAGCTCGCTACGTGTAACTACGTGTCGATACTCACTTGCCGTAGAGCTCGCTACGTGTAACTACGTGTCGATACTCACTTGCCGTAGAGCTCGCTACGTGTAACTACGTGTCGATACTCACTTGCCGTAGAGCTGGCTCTTGCAGTAGGCCGTGTAGTGGCCGCCCTCCATGGAGCCGTAGTGGTTGGACACCGCGTACAGGCTGTACAGCCCGCCGCACTGCAGCGAGAACTGCCGCATGTCCAGCTCGTCCAATGGGAAGTCGATGTATGTTTGTTTCTTGCGGTACGCGTTTACCATGTATTCCTGGGGAAGAGACATTTTGTGATTGTTTGTTTTTGTCATTGTGATTTATAAGACTGATTAATGGTTTAGAATGTTTTTGAACACTCACAGTGTCATATTTTATATTCATAAAGATGAAATAAGAAACCAAAAATTTGCGCACGGGCGGGATTTGAACCAGCAACCTCCAAGAGGTTTGGCTCTTGGCTTTATGCTTGGGGCCACTGTTTCATAAACAGACGGCTAGATGGCGCTAAGCGTCACACAATGACGCATCCATAAGAGAGCACAAATTTCGCAGGGTCGGACTGACGGCACGGTAGCTCAATTGGTAAGAGCGTTTAGCCCGGTCAGCCAAGAGACTGATTAATGTTTAAAATATTATATTAAAGTTGTTTTTGAATGTCAACGACTGGTTAATATTAAGAAGTTTATATAAAATTATGTTACTCATGCTGTCACATGTTCTTTATGGTCCTTAAATAAAAATAGGCCCCATTTTATAAGTTAACGTGTCGTTTTCATGTTAGTAAATATTACTAGGCCCCGTTAGACATCATTGTGACGTACACAATTGTGCGGACGTAAGGTATGGATCGGCTCAAAACAATTGTGACCCTACACAAATGTAGCTTGAGAATCTTGGGCTCGACACCAACAATTGTTGACCTCAAAATTTTCCAAGATGGCGGCTGGAAAATGAAAATTTGACTGCAGATTTGAAATTTATGGAGTTCGATAACATATTAAATACACAAAATACTGGAAACTGTACCTTAGGGTCAAGATAGAACCGCTTGAAGTGTATGACCAGCACGGGCGGCAGGCGCGATATGTCCAGCTTCTTGACCGCGTCTCGCTTCTGCTTGCAGTTGGGACAGTTCCATCCGGGGATCGTCTCGCCGTTCAGGTACAGTTTCAGGCAGTCCTGGAATAAGAATAAGATAAATTTACTAGCAGACCCCGCGAACTTTGCTTCGCCCCTAGCACCGTCCCGCCCCGGCCCCGTCTCGCCTAGCCTCGTAATTTTAAAAGTTAAGAGAAACACTATAATTGATCAGTTATCGAGCGGGATGCAAAATGATCAAATTACTAAAATGGCTATTAAAAATAGTAGTTGGTGATAAAAAAGTAAAATTTAGGGTTCTATGTATTTTTAATGCCACATTTAAAAAAAATAAAACCAAAAAATTTCGTCCAAAAATTAAAAATATATTTTGAGGGTGAACAACCCTTATCACTTAGGGGTATGAAAAATAGATAGTAGCCGATTCTCAGACCTACTGAATACGCATATAAAATTTGGTAAGAATCGGTAAAGCCGTCTCGGAGGAGTACGGAAACGAACATTGTGACACGAGAATTTTATATATAAGAAGTATTTATGGGGGACGGCCCCTTCATAATCGTCTGGTATTGGTAATACAAGGAAGAAAAGTCCTTCCTTACTTGCAAATCTTGACAATTAGTGTGTTTTGGTGTTAGTTTGAATTTGTTTCATGTTCGGTTAATTAAAGAAGCAAACCAGAACGACCTTATTAATTTTACTCATTTCGTATAGGCGCAATAGCAAGACAGTATTATAATTGGCCTGCTAAGGATTCGAGATAAGATCAAGGCCAAGAATTTAATTTATAAATGTTATAATTCAAAATGTATGTATGACTTAATTATGTCGATAGAAAATAATAATAATAAAAATATCAAAATACCATCATTTAGGAACACAATTAAAAACTCAATGGAAGGCGCAGACTTTCCACGTATAGTTACAGTGGTGGTCATATAATTAAGAACGCTGATTATAAGGGTAAGATTTTTTTCAAACTAATTCATTAATCTTATTGAATGCATTTATTTATGTGTCTCCTTTTCGTAAATCTGTTTATTTAACTAAGCTTTATTCAATTAAAATACAAGATCAACTTTAAATAAAAAGATAAACTTTTTAACCAACTTCTAAAGCCAAGCTACGCCAAGCGTCGCAAGTACGTCTCACTTGCAAGTGATTATGTGTTTGCGCCGTTTGGTGTTGAAACATTTGGGCCGTGGGGACCCTCTGCTAAATTGCTGTTTGGTAAAATTGCGCCAAAATTAAATTCTGTCACAGCCAATAATAAAGCTGGCTGGTTCCTAGCTCAAAGGATTAGCATAGCTATTCAACGCGGCAACGCAGCCAGCATCATAGCCTCCTTGCCTCAAGGAAATAGTTTCGTTTTTGAATAGGTAGACTTTAAGTTTTTTTTTATGTAGCATGTCTTAGTTTTATTTCTTCTTGTTTCTTATTAATAAAGTAGATACTTCTAAATAAAGTATCGCGTTATATTCCTATTAGCTGGCTGGTCACGTAATTAAGAACGCTAAATAGTTTATAACTTTATTCCAATTTTAAAAGAGAACACTGAATAGATTTGTGGATTTAGGTCACTGTTTGTATAGTTTTGGCATTAATTATGACTATTTGTAAAGATGAAAAGTGATTGCCCCTAAAAATAATAATCGGGAGAAATAAAAGCTGTGATAAATCTACCACGGAAGTAATAATAAAACTTCGGCGGAAGAAATGGTCTTATAAAAGATTGCCGACCATCTGCAATGTTACCATGCCGTTAAGCATTTTGCTCCGTACCTAACTACTGATACGAAGTTGACGAATGTTCTTCATGTACCTAGACATAAAAAACAGCTCCTCAAAATGACCGAAACATCGTTCGTCTGGCAAAACAAAATCCTTTTAAAGGGTCCAATGAAATAAGAAAATAATATTTTGGTGAAAACAACTCTTCAGCAATCGCAGCACGCACTATTCGAAGACGTTTGGTAGAAGCAAAAATTGCATGGGAGGATAACAAGAAAGTTTCAAACCTTGTTGCAATTTTGCCACAAGGAAGCCCAGCTTGCATATGCGAGAAAGTATGAAAGCTGGTCTTTGCGACAGTGGAAAAATTATATTTTTGTGACGAGACAAAAATTAATCGAGTAAGTTTTGATGGAAACGGATGTGTATGTCGTCTCCCAAATACAGCATTCAACCCTAAGTACACGAGTCCTAATTAAAGTACGATCGTGGAAATGAGAAAATTTGAGGCTGCTTTTCTGGACATAGTGTTGGACTTGTAAAGTTTATAGAAGCTCAACATGGATCAATTCCTATACAAAAATATACTGAAAAAAACAATGCTGCCTTATGCTGAAGACGTTCTACCGGTTTTTTTGACATTCCAGCATGACAATGATCTAAAACACACAATACGTACAGTAAAGGAATTTCTTATCGCGGAATCAGTTTCTGTTTTAGACTGGGCAGCTTACAGTCCGGGTCTAAACCTAATAGAGATCTGAGGTTTTAAGTTTAGAATAAGGTCTCAAATACGCTGTGTGGGTATTTAAGAGAGCTTTAAGACGTTTTTTGAAGAATGGAACCCTATTTCTGTTGCGAAATGTAAAAAAATAATAAAGTCAATGCATCACCGGTGTAAAGCAGTAATGAAAGGTCGTGGATATGTTATAAACATTAATTTTAGTTAAAAAGCATGTAAACCTTTTAACAATTTGCTGCGCTACAAATTGTTGTGATTTTTTAAATGTAAGCATCATACAAAAAAAAAACTTGGGCAGTTGAATAAATCGTTCTTAATTATTTGTCCAGCTTCAGTACTATTTAAATGTGGTTCTTTGGTAAAATAAATTAAAATTAAGACAAAAACGTTTGCTATTCTATTCTTTATTCCTAAACTACGTTGCTTTATTGATGTAGCTATTTTATAAAATAACTAGTTGGTTTTTAGCTAGTACACATCTCTGGGTATGACATGATTTTAATTTCAAATTCTAGAACTTCTAATCGTTCTTAATTATATGACCACAACTGTATATCATCCACAGGAGTTATTCCCAAAATGCGAAATCAAAATCTTAAAGCATTGGATATCCCCACAAAAATGATCACGTTACTCCAAAAAGCCACCATCCTCAACATTTACCGAATCACCTGCAAGTTCTTTTTTTTTAAGGTCGTGTAAAAACGTCCTAAATTATTAACTAATACTAAATAATTAACTAATTACTATACTGGACCAAACCGAATACAAAAAAAGTAGCTATGCACTTGTGTTATGAAAAGCTTGAAGTCCGGTTCTCCAGCAGTACATTCCCTGACGCTCGGTTGAGGCTCGCGTTAGGGGAGTCTAACATCCATGTCGCAATGGAGAAAGGCAAAGTCTTAAAATAACAAAGTCATAAAAGACTTAACTGCCTCGGTGGCGCAGTGGAAGGAGGGTCGTACTTAATAAAGTAAAACAGTTAGCGCAGTGGAATATAGTTTTACTTTATTTATATTAATGACACATAACAACAAAGAGTAACCATAGCAACCATAGAAGGTGTCACTCCAACATTCACTCCTCTTTTTATTGGGATAACCCAATCTGACGACGCATGTCTATCAGTGCAGGCTTGTACACCGGCTTTGTAAATGGATCAGCCAGTTGCCTATCTGTAGAGACCTGCTGAATTATAACATCTCCTTCTGCTACACATTGTCTGACATAGAAATGTTTCAGCTTAATGTGTTTAGTTTTTCTATGTTGTTCGTATGGAGGGTGTGCAGATAATTTAACTGCGGACTCATTGTCAATGCGTAAGACAGGCGTAATCAGATTCATTTGTAGGTTACCAAATAATCTCTTCAACCAAACGATCTCTCGGCAAGCTTCACTCGCAGCTACTATCTCGGCTTCAGTAGACGAGAGTGCAACTGACGTTTGCTTTGTACTTCGCCAGGATATTGCCGAACCAGCGAAGAGGCACAGCATCCCGCTTGTAGAGCAACCACTTGCGTCGTCACCGCCGTGATCTGCATCGCTGTAGCATACAAGACGCTTTTCGCTCTTCTTGTATACAAGTCCCATATCTATAGTTCCCTTCAAATATCTTAGTATTCTTTTGACTTGCTGAATATTCTTTTCACTAGGTTTATCCAAGGTTCTTGATACCACTCCGACTGCATAAGCAATATCTGGTCTTGTACCAACCATCAGGTAAGCTAGAGAACCAACAACTTGTCTGTAGGGAAAAATAGTTGGGCTGTCTTTTTCCTCCATTTCTTTTTCAGAATCTTTTAATATTGGCGTTCCAACAACTTTGCAATCACTCATTCCATATTTTTCTAATAAGTTTCTAGTATATGCAGCCTGATGTACTTTGATAATACCATCTTTGAGTCGCTCTATCTCTAGTCCAAGAAAATAGGATGGCGGCTTTGTTGTTATTTTGAAACGGCTTTTCAGTTCATTTTCAATGAAATTTTCAGCCTCGTATTCATCTGTGGCAGCAAGTAGTCCGTCATCAACGTACAGACTCAGCAAAATCTTCTTTTGTTCTCGTTCTCTTACGTATAGACAAGGATCTGCTTCACTTTGAATAAAGTCGGATTCCATTAAAAAATCATGTATGCATTCATTCCAGCATTTTGGAGCTTGTTTTAAGCCGTAAAGGCTGCGTCTCAGTTTGCAAACACGGCCAGTCCCGTCATCGAATCCCGCAGGTTGTCGCATAAAAATCTCTTCTTTTACAGTTCCATATAAGAACGCTGTAGAAACATCAAATTGTTTTAGCGCCAATCCCTCATTTGCAGCGATACTTAACAGAATTCTGATTGTGCTCATTTTTGCAACTGGACTAAAGGTTTGATCGTAGTCGATGCCTTTCTTTTGGGAATAACCAATAGCTACTAAACGTGCTTTGTATTTATCAATTGAACCATCAGGGTTCCTTTTGATTTTAAATACCCATTTGCATTTCAGTGCTTTTCTATCTTTAGGTAGTCTTGTCAACTCCCAAGTTTGGTTTTCTTGTAGTGAATTTAGTTCACTGTTCATTGCTTGAAGCCACTTGTCTTTATCAGTGCTACGTAAAACATCTTGGTAGTTTGTTGGCTCAGAAACAGAAATTGTCTGATTGATAAACTGTTCAAAATTAAACCTGTTTGGAGGTTTAATCTGGCTTCGATCACGAAGCTGTCGTTCACTAGGTTCTTCTAGTATTGGCGTGCTTTCGTTTTGTCGCGTCATATCAATCTCATTATCATCAGCTTCAACAAATAACTCTTCGTCGTTTTCGTGTTCTTCAATATCAACAGTCTGTGAACTTGTGGAAGGAACAGGTAGTTCGAAAGTTTTTACTTTGATTGGTGACTCGGTAAGTGTGTCGGTATTATGTTTTTCTCGTAAAGGTACCTCATCAAATATGACATTTCTAGATCTTGTCAATTTTAGGGTATTTACGTCGAAAATACGATATCCTTCATCTCCATCATATCCAATAAGTATTCCTTTCTCGGCTTTTCTGTCTAACTTCCTTGACATTCTTTGTTTAGGAACATGAACGTAGCAAAAGCTGCCTATGATTTTGAGGTGGTCTATTTTAGGCTTTCTGTTGTACCAGAGTTCATGCGGTGACTTTCCTTCAACTGGAGTTGGTCCCGTTCTATTCAGTATATAAACTGAAGCTCTAGTTATCTCAGCCCATAAGCCTTTAGGTATCTCATCATGTGCATGCATGAGTGCTCTTGTCATCTCCACAACAGTACGGTTTTCTCTCTCAGCAGAACCGTTTTGTTCGGGTGTGTAAGGCATTGTCAACCTCTGCTTGATGCCAAAATCTCTCAAAGTATTTCGGACTTGTTCGTTATCAAACTCTCCTCCGTTATCGCTGAGTAATTCAGTTATGACGTGTCCAGAATTCTTAGCTTCAGCAAGAAAATCTTTCATGCGTGCTTGAACTTCAGACTTTTGTCGAATGAAATAAATCCAACGATATTTCGAGAAATGATCTTTGAACAAAACATAGTATCTATACTTTGATATAGAATAAGGAAATGGTCCGCATACGTCTGTGCTTATTAGCTCTCCAGGTTTGGTAGCTTTAGGTCTCTGTCCGAACGTTTGTCTATGACTCTTTCCAAAAACACAGCCTTGACAGATATCATTCGAACTGGAGTCTAGTTTTATTCCGAGTTCTTGATTTATCAGTTTTGCTACATGTCTCTTATTCTGGTGTCCAAGACGTTCGTGATACAGCTGAATTTTGTTTTCAGGTGTCATTATCTGGTTTATCTCAATCTCTACAGGAGGTGTCACTGTTCTTACATTTAGTCTGTACAGGCCACCATTTATATGACGATTACCAATTAATTTTACCTTTCCATTAACCTTTAAATAGCACGACTGAGCAGTAGATATAAATATGCTATCATTTAATGCGTCTTGTGCGGCTAGTACAGAAAATAAATTCCGCTCAATGCCTGGCACGTACCATACATTCTTGAAATATAGCAATTCTTTCTGACCATTCACATTAGATTCAATCTTGACTGTACCTTTACCAATAGCTTGTACTACTTGGCCATTAGCAGTCATTATTTTATGTGGCTCATGAAAGTATTCAAAACTGTCAAATATTCTCTTATTAGTGACATGATTTGTCGCTCCGTTGTCAACGTACCACGACTCATCGTCTTTGTGCTTGTAGCAGGCTTGAGTCAGGCCTGTCAACGTCGTCATTGCACTGGTAGAATTATGTTTTGGGGGTCTCCCATCAGCAATCCACTTTTTGCACGATCTGACTTTGTGACATCCTTCTTTACAATAGTTGCAAACTTTGTTTTTTCTTCTTGCCTTGCTTCTTTAGCATTAAGAGTTCATTACTACCTTCACCTTCTTTGTCGGTTTTTTCTTTCAGTGATCTCTCGTATGCGCACAGCTGAGAAGTCAGGTTTTCTATATTATGATCGTTAATTGACATCAAGGCCCAACTTGACTTGAAGTTAAAGTATTCGTCTGGCAATGAATCCATAACTTTACATATTAACAACATGTCAGGAAGTTGACTCTTACCTTGTTTGATCAAAATCAGATTCATCTCATGCCATAAGTTCTTGGCTGTGGTCAAATGTGTCCCCATATCATGTGTAGGATCAAGTTTGTAGCCAAAGAACTTCATGCACACGTCATAGAAACGATCCTGTGACACTCTTTCATAAAGCCGGTTTAGTTCATCCCAAGCCTCTTTTGCTGTAGTAAAACGCATCACTTTAGACAACATCTGTTCCGTCATATTGGTGGTGAATAGCAGAAATGCAATACTTTCGATTCGCTGGTATGCATCATAATCGATTTTAAACTTATTTATTTCTTCAGAAGTAGCGTCGGCACCTGGCTGTGTTGGCTTTGTGAGTGTACCCTGTACCGCCTCCAAGGTTCCAGTATGGGTTTTCATCAGCATCAACACTTGAAATTTCCAAGTTGTCCAGTTTGTTCCGTCGAACGGTCGTATGTCGAGTTTTACATTTGCAGACATATTTACTTGACATTAACCTTTGTCCTTTCAGGAAATACTGTTTCACCGAGCTTTTATGATCGATTTTATCGCTCTGCTACCATAATAAAGTAAAACAGTTAGCGCAGTGGAATATAGTTTTACTTTATTTATATTAATGACACATAACAACAAAGAGTAACCATAGCAACCATAGAAGGTGTCACTCCAACAGTACTTTAAAGCGACGGCTGCCCCAGAGGTCCCGGGTTCGATCGGCGGGTCGGGCAAAAACATGTACC
>CAWUPE010000260.1:0-32919 GCA_963924145.1 Pyrausta purpuralis
GGTCACCCTCCCGGTAGAAGAGCAGGTTGCCAGACTTCAGAGTTATCGTGTCCTCGCCCTCTCTACGGACTTCTGATAAACCCACAATGTCCCAATGTAACCTGCTCAATTCTTCCTCCAGCTCGAGCAACTTCTCGTCTGTCCTCAGTGTGCACGCGTTATAAGTTACCAGGGCCAGTTGTCGTTGGGGGTGGTAGCGAGATCGCCTCCGGGGATTCTTAGCACCCCCTGCCCCGCCGTTACCGTGACCGCTACCGGAATCAGGAATAGCGGGGCTGCCGGAGACTGGGGGCCTGGTTTTTTTGTGTACTAACATATGAGGGGGGGTATTTGCCAGTACTCGCCACGCTTGGCAGGCGGGTTGGCGAGCGCAGAGGCGCAGCCCCTTGCAGCTGTGACGCTGCTGCCCATCACAGCTCAACATTTTACTGCGCCTTTTGTTGGATGGTTATCCCGCCATCGGTCGGTCGCCAGAGCCTCGTCTGTTGAAACAGGACGCACCGCGTGAAGGTGAGGTTGGCTTGGAGCTTTGGGTCTTGGTTAAGCTCCCTTACGTCCCCGAAACAGGACGCACCGCGTGAAGGTGAGGTTGGCTAAATCTCACGTGCAACATTTAAATGTTATCATGAAAGTCATTTGTTTTTGTATACAGGGTGTTGCTTTGGTCAGTGACATCCAACTCAGGGATAATAATATGAGTTATGCTTATGGTAAAAAAAAATTTTTCTTAAAATTAATTCATTTAAAATAGATCAAAACGAATGGGGAAACTCGCACCCTCACGCGTAGATCGCGCGTATCTACGAAATACTACGACGTAATCCTACCCTGTATAGACTTGGTATATTTACTGTACTCTATAGTTTAGAATTTTAGACCCACTGGAGGCACCTATGTATAGACGTCCCAGTATAAGACCTCTGCTTCAGGACACATATAAATTTAAAACGGACCAGTAGCTTGCATGCCAGTTACTGGCATGTGCTAGTTTTGCATGCGAGTAAGCGTGCCAGTAACTAGCATGAAAGTGTGCCAGCTACAGGCACGTGTATTGTATCGTAGCCTTAGGAGATGAGGTGATCGTGACATTACTGACAGAAACTGTGAGTTTGACGGTTAAAAGAAATATTTTTTTTTTTAAAAAGATAAAAACCGACTTCAAAACCAAAATACACTAAATAGTCTCAAATAAACTCTTGACCGTTTAAATATTCGTATAAATATAATTATCTTTTTGGAGTCGGTGCTCTAATATTTGGTGCTTGAGATGGTAAAAGTGATGGCACCGTCTCCAAAAAGAAATTGTTTGCCTAAAATGGATTCTGTTACTTTTACCACCTCAATCATCTCTTTAAAAAGGTCAAGAGTTTATTTGAGGCTTTTTAGTGCCTTTTTGTTTTGATGTCGGTTTTTACTTTTTTTTAAGGGTTTTTTTTTCTTTAAGACTCCGTTTTTTAATAAAACAGAGAAAAATCATACATTCGAATTGATGAACTCCTCCTTTTTTGAAGTCGGTTAAAAACTAACAAACAAGGATACTTAACTTATATAAGACATCTTCCCTAAACTTTCAATCTCTACATATTTCTTTACATTGGTTTCGTTCGGGCTCCAGATTTCTGATCTATATTCCCTGCACTACACTGCGACTCCTCTGTAACCCGGTACGGAAGTCTCGACACACCTATTTTTTATCTAGAACAACCAGACAGCGCTAAAAACGTTGAGTAAAAATTGGTATTTTGGTATAAGTATATGTGATTGAGAAGAAATTTTGATACAAGTTTAAAAATTACAAATATTTTTTACGATTTATTCAATACTAGCGGTTCCCCGCAAATGCGTTCGCGCGTTTTGAGTTTGTTTCATTCCCTCATGTCGCAGCGTGATGATTTATACCTTAAAGCCTTCCTCGATAAATATGATATCCAACACGAAAGGAATTTTTCAAATCGGCCCTGTAGTTTCTGAGATAAGCGCGTTCAAACAAACAAACTCTTCAGTTTTATACAGGACTAGCGGTCCCCCGCGACTTCGTCCGCGCGTTTTGAGTTTGCTCCCTCCCCTCCCGTCGCAGCGTCATGTTTTATATCCCAAAGCCTTTCTCGATAAATAAGCTATCCAACACAAAAAATATTTTTTCAAATCGGTCTAACAGTTCCTGAGATAAGCGCGTTCAAACAAACAAACTCTTAAGCTTTATAAAACAGTAGCGCAAGCGCACGTTGTACTTAAGCTGCGAACATTATTTTGGTGCGGAGTTTTGTTAAAACTGTGATAGCTCCTAAGATATTTTATTGAAATTACATTTATATTTTTTTACAAATTTATTAACATAAAAAAGGTTGTAGTAAGTCAACCATAAAAGATAGACATATGCTGTCGCGGACTTTATTATAGAACTCTTAATGCTGAACAATCCTGTCATACATGATTTTTGTGTAACTTAAGCGGTTTCCGCAGCGTATGCAGCGGAAGCTCTCAAAAGGAATATCTTTCTTCCGTTTTCGCAACATTTTTCATTTCTGCTGTGGTCTTATGAGTTGTATCTTTATGTTATATAGCCTAAAGCTTTCCTCGATAAATGGACTATCCAACGTAAAAAAAATTTTTCAAATCGGGCCAGTAGTTTTTGAGATTAGCGCGTTCAAACAAACAAACAAACAAACAAACTCTTCAGCTTTATAATGTTAGTAAGATGTCCCAGAAACAAAAGATACATTTTTAACTGTCGATAGGTTTCGTCAAGACTTCTATAATGTCAAAATTTGACTTTAGTAAAAATATCTCGGTTTTTAAGATATTTGATTGTTTTTGTTTGATAATTGCCACTTTCGGTTGGTTTTTAATGTGCCATTTGTACAAATACGGACGTTTTCTAATTCAGTTTTTTCTAATTTCTAAAAAATGTTCAGATATTAATAACATTGGTTAAAGTGGACCAAGCTAATTAAGAAATGCTATGATAATGCTAAAAAAAACATGAATTTATTTTTCCTCATGTTTGGTCAACTTACATGTAAAAAAAATGGCGCTCATCGTGCCCATTATCTTAAAAAATGCTTAGTTATTCTAGTTTCCGAAAAGGTATACAAAGATATGATTTCTGTATCTCTTAAACATATGACTCTTCAGCTTTATAATATTAGTATAGATAGCGGTCACCTTCGACTTTGTCTGCGCGTTTTGAGTTTTCTCCCTCACCTCCCGACGCAGCATGTTTTATAGCCTTAAGCCTTTCTCGATAAACAAGCTATCCAACACAAAAATATTTTTTTCAATCGGTTCAGCATTTCCTGAGATTAGCGCGTTCAAATAAATTTTTCAGCTTTATAATATAAGTATAGATAAAACAGCCTCGGTGGCGCAGCAGTAGGAGGGTCGCACTTTAAAGCGACGGCTACGCCAGAGGTACCGGGTTCGATCCCCGGGGTCGGGCAAAAAAATATAACCTGAGTTTTTCTGTTCAGAAATTTTTAGAGTAGCCCGGAGTTTGGAAGTTGGCGGTGTTTCACCCCCGTGCCTCGGAAAAGCACGTAAAGCCGTTGGTCCTGCGCCTGATCTCTCTCCGGTCGTGTCAGCTCGCTGTCCCTAAGGGCTATGAGAGTGAAAGGAATAGAGAGTGCACCTGTGTTTGCGCACACACTTGTGCACTATAATATGCCGCGCAGTCGGTTAGTCGTTGTGACTGGCCACCGTAGTCGAAATCGGCTAGGGGGACTATTATTATTATCTATACTAATATTATAAAGCTGAAGAGTTTGTTTGTTTGTTTGAACGCGCTAATCTCAGAAACTACTGGCCCGATTTGAAAAAATATTTTTACGTTGGATAGTCTATTAATCGAGGAAGGCTTTAGGCTATATAACATAAAGATACGACTCATAAGACCACAGCAGCAATGAAAAATGTTGCGAAAACGGGAGAAAGATATTCCTTTTGAGAGCTTCCGCTGCGTACGCTGCGGAAACCGCTTATGTTACACAAAAATCATGTATGACAGGATTGTTCAGCATTAAGAGTTCTATAATAAAGTCCGCGACAGCATATGTCTATCTTTTATGGTTGATTTACTACAACTAAAAAAATTTGCATTATTTTTAGAGGTGTATTATAAACACAGATATTTATTCTTATCAAAAACAATAAATTTATCATTACGAGCATTTCATTTAGAACAAAGTTGCCCTTTATATTATTTGATTTCAATAAATATCTTAGGAGCTATCACAGTTTAAACATAACTCCGCACCAAAATAATGTTCGCAGCTTAAAGTACAACGTGCGCTTGCGCTAATCTATACTAATATTATAAAGCTGAAGAGTTTGTTTGTTTGAAAGCGCTTATCTCAGGAACTGCTGGACCGATTTGAGGATATAAAATATCACGCTGCGACGGGAAGGGAGGGAGTAAACTCAAAACGCGCGGACGAAGTCGCGGGGGACCGCTAGTTATAGATAAAGCTGACAAGTTTGTTTGTTTGTTTGAACGCGCTTATCTTAGGAACTACTAAACCGATGTAGTTTATAAGTATTCTAGTAATATTAGTATAGATGTCGCAGTCGGTTCGCATAACCCGCCATATTACATAACGGCTAGTATTTTAAAAACAGCGCCGTTTTGGAATGCGGCGGTTATTTCAGGAACTACTGAACCGATTTGTTTTTTTTTTTGTGTTGGATAGCTTATTTATAAAGGAAGGCTTTAGGCTATAAAACATCACGCAGCGACAGGGGGGAGGGGGCAAACTCAGGGGAGGGAGAGAAAGTCGCGGGGTCGCTAGTTAGGGTTCCGTAGCCGAATGGCAAAAAACGGAACCCTTATAGTTTCGTCAAGTCTGTCTGTCTGTCTGTCCGTCCGTATGTCACAGCCATTTTATTCTGTAACTATAAGCATCACACTGTTGAAATTTGGTAGGAAGATGTATCCTGTTAACCGCTTTACGATTCTTTTACAAAAATAAAAAAATATGACATTTAAGGGGGTGGCTCCAATATATGAAACTAAAACCAAAAAAAACTTTTTTCGTCAAACCTATTCCTGTGGGGTGTCTATAGATAGGTATTTTAAAACGACATTGAGATTCCTCAAACCATTTTCTTTTAAAGTCTAACGTTTGATAGATAGATGCTTCTAGTGCGTAGTGTTTGAGATATATAGCACATTTTCAACAACCGCAAACTACTTTGTTCTTCATACAAACACTATGAAAAACAAAGTTATATTTGCTGTTCACAAAATATTGTGGACTTTACTGAGTGGAAATAAGTGGATTCCCAAATTCAGTTAAAGTTGGCACGGAACCCTCAGTGCGCGAGTCCGACTCGCACTTGGCCGGTTATTTTAATAAGCATAACAGTTACGGCATGCAAATCTATCATCACATCTTCATTGCTACCTCATTCTAATTATTGTTAAGAGGCAATGTCAATAAACAATTGACATTCAATTCAACGCATAACAGAGCCATTTGATTGGTTTAAAATTAGCCTTCGTTTATTCCATTCGTAACCAATGCGATACGATGTTTTAACGTTGCACTATCGGTCCCCTGCGGCGTTTTGAGTTTGCTCCTTCCCCTTCCGTCGCAGCGTGATGTTTTATAGCCTAAACCCTTCATAAATAAATAAGCTATCCAACACAAAAATATTTTTCAAATCGAACCAGTAGTTTCTGAGATTAGCGCGTTCAAACAAACAAACTCTTCAGCTTTTGAAATAAAATAAAATAACTTTATTTCGGTCTTGGGTCCGTATAGTGTTAGTAACAAAGAAAGCTTAAAACTATGTTAGTAAAGTAAAATTAAATGCAAATTTATGTAATTAATACAAATTACAATTACTATAATTAATTTTAGTGTCTTTGACGAGATCTCGAGTCTCGCCGCGACCGCCTCTTCAAGAGGTTTTTGAAATATTAGTAGGTACCGATTTTTGGTTTATTTGAATCTATTGATCTTCACATGACCGTAACGTCTATCCATATTGTCAGTGGACGTCCTAAGCTACAACTTTGGTCAAAGGGTCTTGAATCTATCGCAAGATCACACTGGATGCAGATCGCATTCAAAATAAAAGCGTTGAGAAAACCTTTGTTCGGGTTATTCCCACGGGGAATTTGTAAAAAGTAATGTCCCAGTTGCCACCGGTGCCTCACTTCGAGGTAGCAACGGGGCAAGGAAACACATTTTTTTTTACAAATTCCTAGTTGCCCCCTGATGTGGGGGCTAATGGAAATAATCTTTATGTTCAAATAGACGCTTTCTGTCAAGAAGCCTAAGTTTTCGAACTCCTATTTTTTTCTTATTATTTTCCTGTGGCCTATCCATGCTCTTAATTACAAAAAAAAAGATTTATTTTTCTCATAAGTATTGACAATCAGTTCTTTCAGCTCTGATAATGTCAAGTTTCTAAAAACATTATCATATCTCAAATATCAAGTGGTTGTGGTTGTATGCGTGTGAGTGTCGAGTCGAGTTTGTGATGTAAGAATCATTGTGTGTGTTCATTGTCACACGAATCTCAATACTGTTATAACTTTACGTGGAAGCCGAAATAATACAACAACCGATGCGTAGTAACTCGTTTATTCGACTGTCGCAGCAGCCGTTGGATTTTTATATTATGACTACCGCTCATACACTGCAATAAAAATCGACAAGCAACTAGCGTCTTACCCTACAATATAACAAATACCTAGTGTTTAAGGGTAAAGCGTGGCAACAGGGGAATTAGACAAAAAGCTTTACTAACTATGCGTAGCCTACCGTATAGATTGGCTACCAAAAATTACTTATTATTATTAGTCTTTGAAAATACAGAGCGCTTTCTTGTTTCTAAGGTTTTTAACAAGACAACGATATACATAATGTTTACCATCGTATGTGTTTCAACCAAACAGTACAAAGTTTAAAGTGACACATATAAGATGTGGCGTGTAATAGGAGCAAAATTTTAAAATAAATGCCCTAAGTAACCAGTACAATTATAAATGGTTTTATCATAATTAATTATTAAGTTTTTGTTATTTTCTAACAAAACAAATCGAACCAGCAATGTATTGCAAACAAATGTGTCTGTCTAGTCATAGAACTTGGCGATTTTTATATACATTGCTTAGGGATAATAAGTTGGGATAACTATATTTCTAAATTAGAGCATTTTAAAACACTATGACTAGGTCAAAGTAGCTACGCATACTCTGTAGAGTGATTGATTAAAATTTTTGCTCCTTTTACAGGCCACATGCTATAAAGTAAAAAAAAGACGTCCTATTTAAATAATGCACAATGGAAACGCGCACTCACTCACACACGTCAGACTGACCAAGCGTATCTCAAATGAACAAACCGCTATAATAACCTTTATCACAATAAAATAGAGTTCATTTCAGGATAAAAACCAAGGGTTTTGTAATTTATCATTTGCCAAACTGATCAGTTATGCCAAACACGTGCTTGTATCAGTACGGAATATTTGTTAACTTTGTTTTTGTAACGAAATAATGAAAAAAGTTCGATTTAGACTGTGGAAATAAGTAATTTGACGTTTTAAAGTGCTGTATCGAGATTTCAAGGTTGCTTATAGGAAAATTATAAGGTAAAACTTTACTGTCTGTGTATCTAGGACATACCTACACCACTTGTAAGTTGTTTTTTTCATAGTTGACTCGCATTTATTTAAAAAATATATAACTTATGTAAGTTACTTGGTCATGGCCTCATGGACAATTTGCATTATAAATACCTAATGGTTACAGTCATGTTCTCTTGCAGTAGGTATACAAGACCGGTGACACAGTTTTATACACCCTGTATACTTTTTTTTTAGGGTAATAAGTAAAAAAGAACTTATATTTCTGTATACAGGGTGTCCCAAAAAGAGCGTACCAAACTGACACTGGAGTTAGTTTAGTCCTAGACCTTTCAGATATATATATATTTTTTTAATTATGCCACTTTTTGTCTTATAAATGGCACAACAGACCGACACTGGTAATAGCTTAGTAAAAGACCTTTTAAATAGCAATAACATTGAATCTGATGAAACTGTCATGGTTTGGGAGATAATGGCACTTTCTTGTTTTCTTCATACAAGAAAAATTAAAAAAAAGTGGCATTATCTCCCAAACTATGAGACTTTTTATAGAGCCATGTTATTTTTATTTGAAAGGTCTAAGACTAAGCTATCTCCAGTTTCAGTTTGGCACGCTCTTTTTGGGGCATATAACTCAAGAACGGCTGAACCGATTTGGCTGAAAATTGGTGGGGAGGTAGCTTAGAGCCAGGAGAAGGACACAGGATTCTTTTTATTCCGATCGAAGGGGCCGGATAGGGATAGGGTGGGAGGGGCCGGGGCCCAACAATGTTCTGTGAGAAAACTTCACTTTTAAAATTACGGGGCTGGGCGGGACAGGGCTGGGGGAGAAACAAAGTTCGCTGGGTCCGATAGTTAATAATAAAATTGAGTACCTAGAGCATTCATTCCCAAAGTGGGCGATAACACCCCCTTAGGGGCCCTAGAGACCTAGAGGGGGGCGGTAAGGAACCCAGAAAAAAATGGGGGGTGATGATGTGATTTAATAGGGCAATGTAGACCTTACTTCTTAAAACATAACATTCTAACTCTCACTTCTATCTACATATTTGAATGCAGCAAATTTGTTAGGAAACACTATACCGCATAAACACCGAAGCGGTCGCATGCGACCGCATAACAATAGAATATCCATTGTGTCTCGTTTACATATGCTTGAGGGATTAATTTATATTCTCCAGTTAAAGATTTTAAAAGAAATAATAGATATCAAAACAAGCTCAAAATTCCCTTTTCCAAATTAAAACTATTTTCATCTGGGCCTCACAGTATGTTAATTAAAATTTATAACCACTTGCCTAATGTCATTAAAAACTCTGAAACACCGATGCTTTTTAACAATAGCCTAAAGAAAATGCTAATACATAAATGTTATTACAATTTAAAGGAATTCTTTGATGACACGGATAAATAAAACTTCATAATTTAATCTTTTAATTTAAGTTAATTAAGATAATTATTAAATTTAATTTTAAGCGACTAGCGTTCATTGTTGTCATGCCCTTGCAGGGCGTCACATGTATACCTTTCTTGACATGTACCAGCTTAAAATGTAATGTGACTATGAGCAATAAATGATTTGATTGATTGATTGATTGGGTGATTTGTAATTTAAGCTACATCTATTTACGAGTATTAGTCCATATTTACCTTGAGAATCAGTAAGTTTAAGTGGCAGTGGGCAGGGCACATAGCGCGAAGAACTGATGGCCGTTGGGGCAGGAAAGTTCTAGATTGGAGACCCTTCGACCAAAGACGCAGCGTAGGACGTCCACCAACAAGATGGACAGACGACCTTAAAAAGATCGCAGGATCAAACTGGATGCAGACCGCTAGTGATCGGTCGCTGTGGAAAGCCGTGGGGGAGGCCTATGTTCAGCAGTGGACGTCCTTTGGCTGATTATGATGAGTCCATATTTATCATCAGCGTCTACTATAAACATACTCATGGTATAAATATTGTTATAAAACCGGCTAAGTGCGAGTCAGACTCGCGCACTGAGGGTTCCGTGCCAACTTTAACTGAATTAGGGAATCCATTTACTTCTACTTTTATCATTTATTTATTTATTGCAAGAAATACACAGTAGATAGATCATTAATTACAAAATTAATATAACCTACTACATGTGCACACCCGGTAGGGTACAGCAAAGTAAAAACATTTTTTTTAAGTAAATTGTGGAGTACCTAATCATATAACATTTGGAACAGATTGTTCTATACTATACCTACATATTGATGTTAATTTATAACTACTGTATATACATTTAAGAATGAAATAACATTCTACATATTGTGTAGTATTGCACAAACAATAAAAAAATTATAATAATTAAACATTAACAACAAGCTTCAGTAAGTAAACTAAACTAAATTTTTTCTTATTAAATAATCATAGGCCTGACTAGTAAATCAGTATACTTAAATTAATTTATCTTCCATAAAATCCTTAATATTGTAATAACTTTTGCTTATAAGAGTGTTCTTCAGTGTATTTTTAAATATGTTGTCCTTTTCTATGCTTTTAATATGACTAGGTAATTTATTAAATATTTGGATACAACGATACAATGGGCTATTCCTATACATTTCTATTAACGGGGTTGGGAGTACTAGATTCATTTTGCGTCTAGGGTTTTTGTCAAATTCAAATAGTTCAATGTGTTTACGAACAAACATTGCTATTTCTAAGATATAAATGCAGGGAAGTGTAAGTATTCTCTCGCGTATGAAGTGTTGTTTACAGCTAACTCTTGATTTTATATTAAGGATTATTCGTAAGCACTTTTTTTGTGTAACAAATAAGTCAGAAGCATCACAGCTATGGCCCCACATAATAATTCCGTAGCGTAACCACGCGAACGCGTAAGCGTAATATGCGGACGCCCTGTCGGCTTCTTGGGAAGAGTTTGTTTTCAAGACACTTAAAGCATAAAGAAATTATGATAGTTTTGACTGAGTGATTTGAACATGTTTTTTCCAATTTAAGTGGGTATCTAAGGTTATTCCGAGTAGACTTACAGTGCTTTCTTCTTGAATATTTAGTGACTTTGTAATCTGTGTGAGATCTATAAGTGGTTTTTGATAAGGCTTGAATTGAATGATTTTTGTTTTTTTATTATTAATTTCAAGGTTATGATTCGAGAGCCATAGTTTTATGCGGTTGAAAGCTTCTGTAATTAATTGAATACTATAAGATCTTTTTTCCGGTATTTTAAAAAGAAGGGAGATGTCATCTGCGAAAAGTATACATCGAGAGTTACAAAGTTTAGGCAAATCATTGATATATATAAGAAAAAGCAAGCATCCCAAGACACTGCCTTGAGGGATTGACCAGTTTGTAGTTTCGATATTAGATCTTACGTTTTGTAGCTCGCCTGTCAAGTCATTTAAATATTGAATACTTAGTTAAATACCACAATATTTTGTTGACTACAAATATAACTTTGTTATTCATAGTGTTTGTATGAAGTACAAAGTTATGTTTGCGGTTGTTGAAAATGTGCTATATCTCAAAAACTACTTTTTTTCGTTGAAAGTATTTATTAAGATCTACATCACATATTTTTTTCAAAATTTACACTTGCTTGGTTTAGAAATTAGATGGGGGGGGGGGGACGCCCATTTTACCACTTTGGAAGCGTCTAGCTATGAAACGTTTGACTTTAAAAGAAAATGGTTTTAGAAACCTCTATGTTATTTTAAAAGACCTATCCATAGGCACCCCACACGCATAGGTTTGACTTTTAAATATTTTTTTTTGTTTTAGTTTCATGTATGAGAGCCCCCCTTAACTGTCATTATTTTTTATTATTTGTATGAGAATCGGTAAGCGGTTAACAAGATACATCTTCCTACCAAATTTCAATTGTGTAATGCTTATAGTTACAGAACAAAATGGGTGTGACATACGGACGGACAGACAGACAGACAGACAGACAGACTTGACGAAACTATAAGGGTTCCGTTTTTTGCCATTCGGCTACGGAACCCTAAAAAGCGTCGTAAACAATTTATTAACGCTCGCGCTTTAACTAGTGTCACACTCATGGTTTCATAAACGTCTAAACTCAATTTTTCGCGCTCGCTCTGTTTTTGTTCTTGGTTGGAGAAGCAGCGTTAACGAATTCCTTGTGCGCCCGCTTCACTCGCGCATCAACAATTTTCATGACAATGATTTGTAGAACATTGTAAACACAATTTTTGCTCGCTCGTGAACTTTTGCCATTTTTTTGGTTTAACAAAGGTCGCATAACCCGATTTTTGCGCGCTTGCTTCGATCACACATCAACGTTTATCATTCTCTTGGTTTTAAAAGCATCGTAAACAATTATTTAATAAATGGCGCGCTAGCTTACTACAGCTAATGCTATTAAGGATTGTAAGGTGAAAACAAATTGGGGGGCGCTATGGTAAAGAATATTTTTTAAAGCGGGAGCTAGACCAAATAAGTTTGGGAACCTCTGACCCAGAGTATTTGTTTACCCTGAGTATACGCATCTATGTTTTTGTATGAACGGTTGCTAGTATGAATAATCATAATGAGGAAACGACATTACATCACGTTTCATTTACGTCCATAACATTGTCAGTTTCGTTTCATAAAAATCTATTCTACCGTTACCATCAGTTTTCGCTAGCGACGACGTAACTTTTTGTATGGAAAATTTGGTTCTGTCAGTGACCGCTAGAGGCGCTGTTCAATTTTTAACCGACTTCAAAAAAGGAGGAGGTTATCAATTCGACTGTATGTTTTTTTTTTTGTATCTATGTTACCTCATATCTCAGTCGTTTGTCGACCGATTCGAAAAAAAAATTCGCCTACTTAGAGGGTGTACCTTCTAGTTGGTCTCATTTTTTCCATTTTGGGATCTTTTGATGGGATCTTGGTGTAATCGAGGGAAACCCTCAAATTTTATTTATTTATTTTACGTCGTCGCTAGCGAGTAAAACCGTCCGTAAACTTATGATAAAAGTAGTAAGCTATTTAGTAGTGAGTCACATACACTGTTATTATTAATAGTTTGTTTATTCAATACGATTCCAGGAAATTATCACAATATGCCATGGAAAAGGCCGGATAGCGTTCCTAAAGGACAAGTCTGGAGCACTTTTAAAGGAAGGGACAAAGATGGAAAACCTGGTCTGAAGTAAGTTTTATTCACATTTTTCAAAGAATTATCTTTACAAATTTGATCTGACTTGGGAAATGAACCTGCGTCTTTCACAGACACTGCCATCTGCAGTCTGCTAAATCAATGCTTGTTCATTCATATAGATATCTATACCTACTAATATTTAAGCTGAAGAGTTTTTTTATTTTATTTTTTGTGAACGCGCTAATCTCAGAAACTACTTGACTAATCTGGTAAAAATGACATTACGTTAGGTAGCCCATTAATTGTGGAAGGCTTAAGGCTATATAACATAAAGATACGATTTATAAAACAAGAGAAGCAATGAAAAATGTTGCAGTAACGAGATAAAGATATTCCTTTTGAGAGCTTCCGCTGCGTAAACCGTTAAAGGTACACAAAAATAATGTTTGACAGGATTGTTCCGCTTTAAACGTTCTACAATTAAGTCCGCGACAGCATATGTCTATCTTATATGGTTTACTCACTACAAACTTTTTGATGTTAATAAATTTGATAAATAAAAATGAACTATTTTTTTCAAATTTATTAATATTATTATCATAACATGTATTTATTATTATCATAACAAACATATTCGTCATTACGAGCATTTCATTTTAAATAAAATTGCCCTTTACATCATTTGATTTCAATAAATATCTTCGAAGCAATCACAGTTTTAAAATAACTCCGCACCAAAATATTGTTCGCAGCTTAAGTATGTACACCTAATGAGTACAACGCGCTTTTGCGCTATGGTTGCTGGCCTCTTATAAAACGAAAAACTAACGTCATTGATGAAAATACATATGTTTTGCGTTTAAACATTTTACGGGAAATCCGAAATGTATGCGGGCAACGCCCCAGGAAACCGCTAGCCTAACAATAAATTGCTATCTAGATATTTAGCTGCGATCTCTCATTAACCTATCACTATGTAAATGATGATGTGACCTAGGATGGATCACACCATGTCTGAATAGTACCTAACTGCTCTTGTCTTGAAAACGTATTCTACTACTTAATACAGGGTGTTGTTTTGGTCAGCGACGAGCGACTCAGGGGTGGCTGTACAAACGATACTGATATCATTTTTTTTTTAAATATAAAAAAAAACACAAAATTGATTTCTTAATGCGATACAGCGATCGAGTCAAAACTACCAACACCAGGTAGCCTCTTCGTAGCTTACTCTACTGCATAATTTTTCGAAGATACGCGCTAGCTACGTGCAAGGGTGCGAGTTTCCCCATTCGTTTTGAAGTTTTTTAGAGTGTTGTCGAGAGGTTTTCTTTTATAAAACTAACTTATAATTTAAATATATTTTTTTTAGAATAAGCATAACTCATATTATAACCCCTGAGTTGGATGTCACATACCAAAACAACAACCTGTATAACGTATTCAGCAATTTTTTTAAATATGTCTTTTTAAAGGTTCCAAATAAGAGATTTAGAGGATAAATACAAAGAGCAATGTCTGGATTTGATGCAGGAGACCTTCTTGAGGGATGAGCCGCTTTGCAGAATTTTAGGTAAGTTTTTTGAATTCCCCGCCATTTTAAAATATGAGTAATTTAGATAGAGAAAACGTAAAGATATGCGTTGATCACCATTGGTATTTATGGAAAATCAAGTATGATAGGAGAACCGTATTAGAACTATTAAGTCCTTGTAAGAAACTGCAAACTTTTACAATGTAGATGTAGGCGGAAAAAGATAAACAACTTTGCTGATTTAAAAAAAAAAGTAACAACCGACTTCAAAACAAAAATGCACTACAAAGTCTTAAAAAAAACTTTTGACCCTTTGAAGGAAAGGAAGCCATTTTAGGCAAACAATTTCTTTTTGGAGTCGGTGCCATCACTTTGACCATCAAGCATCAACTTCTAAAATGGCTTCCATTCCCTTCAAGGGTCAAAAGTTTGTTTAAGACTTTTGAGTGCATTTCGATTTTGAAGTCGATTTTTTTTAATTAAGTAATTTTATTTCTTCATTTTTGGTGATTACAGGAGAGGGGGGGGGGGTGGGGGGGGGGGAGTTGCACCTAATGTCCTTTAAGAAGCTACAAATTACCTATCATAAGTTCTGTCATTATAATCAATGAACTCCTAAGCGTTAAGGAGTTCCACCATCAGCTCAGCTCCACAAGATGTTGGCTATTAGACGTAACAACACGTAAACATTAAGATTCTATTAAAAAACCACTATGTGTGCCTTAAATTTTGAGGGTTTCCCTCGATTACGCCAAGATACATCACCCCAAATTGGAAAAATGGGACAAACTAAAAGGCCTCTAGATAGCCGATTTTTTTTTTTCGAATCGGTCGACAACTGACTGAGATATGAGGTAACATAAATACAGTCGAATTGATAACCTCCTCCTTTTTTGAAGTCGGTTAAAAAACTACCCAGCGTGGTGGAAATAAAGTTGACTATTAAGCGAGCTAACCTCTGGGTAAACATCAGGCTATGGCTTTTTCCGAAAAGTTTGATCATAAGATGTTTGGATTGTGTAATTTCGTATACTATAGCTAACTTCCAAGTTTCATACCATTCCGTAAGTCCATAAGTTACGCCGGGCGTCCACTAACTAGATGGACAGACGACCTTTTTTAAGGCCGGATCTCACTAATGCAGACCGCGTACAAAACCCCTGTGAAATACCTTGGCGGAGGCATGTGCAGCAGTGGACGTCTTTTAGCTGTTAATGATGATAGTTATGAGGTTCTATAAAATTTATAAGCACTCAAAATTCATATTTTCAGATATAAACTCCGACCCTACGTCAATAAAGACAATACGAGAGAACTGGGAAGTGTATGTCTCTCAAGGAGTGAGTTTAGCTTGCTTCACGGAGGAGGGCGGGCAGCCAGACAAATTGGTCGGGTTTAATATCGTACTGGTGAAGTGTAAGGATGACCCTGAAGAGGATATTGAGAGTGTGAGTGGTTTGATTCTTCATACTGTATTTCGGCAGTCAACGGCTTCAATATGGTACCAAGAAACAATAGAATTCGACTTCTAGATTCTCGCGGCAATCGAACTTTTTTCGTGGGGTAATTCGATTGCTAGTTTCACCTAAAAAATCAAGTGAAATATCTACACGGAAAAATACTATCGCACGAACAAAATCTAAATACATAGAAGTCGTGACCCTGACAAATCAAAAACTATTTTTCTTCGACTAAGAAAATTCGATCGGTGAATTATTTCGTATACGAATTGCAGAAAGTTACGTCGTCACAGCGAGTAAGACCGCCGCAAACTCATGGTAACGGTACAGATGCAGGACCAAGTAACTATTATATTTTCTGTGCCAATACATGCCCTTCCGTTCCGTTAGCAGGAGTTTACTCGCTAGCGACCACGTGATTTTGGCTGCGTTCCGTTTTGCGCCAATAACACTGTTAGCACTGTGAGCGACAAAAGCCGTTCCGTTTTGATTAGCGCGCTGACAGCGCTGTTGACGCGATTTCATTTCGGAACGTTTATTTAGCGCATCGTAAGCGCGCGTTATGTTTTGTAATAAATGACACCTAAGACCTTGCTAAAAACAAAGAAAGAGTACCAAATAAAGTAATAATAAATTATTATGGATATTCATGAAATAAATACTGTATTATTAGACAGCGATGATGATTGTGACAGTCAGTCATCATCGTCTTTGAAAGAAGATGATGAGGATTTCGCAGTAGGTACAATATAACAGTAAGAAATCTAGAGAGCCAATCCCTAGAATAAAAGGGTATGTGAATGATGTTGTATCCAAGTACAACTCCGAAACATTTCAATTACATTTGCTGTTCTTTGAAGCAAAAAAAACGTCAAATGCGTCAATGTGACAGTCCGTTCACGGTGCTAACGCAGCAAAACGATTGCACTGTGAGCGCAAGATGGCGGTGATAGTGACGTCAGCCGTGACGTGACTACGGCTGTCGTTGACTCGCTAACGCCAAATCGGAACGGTTTGTAAGCGCGATATCAGTGTCATTTTCGCTGTTAGCGCAATACGGAACGCAGCCTTAGTATGTAATATTTTAGTTCTGTCAGTGACCGCTAGAGGCGCTGTACAATTTTCCATAGACTTTTTTCACGTCATCGCTAGCGAGTAATAGTAATAGTCTCCTTAGCCGATTTCCACTGCGGTGGCCAGTCACAACGACTAACCGCCGACTGCGCGGACATATTATAGTGCACAAGTGTGCGCGCAAACAGGTCAAACTCTCTATTCCTTTTACTCTTATAGCCCATGGGACAGCAATCTGACACGACCGGAGAGAGATCAGGTGCAGGACCAACGGCTTTCCGTGCTTTCCGAGACACGGTGCACGGGGGTGAAACACCGCCAACTTCCAAACTCCGGGCGGCCCAAAGAATTTCTAGATAGAAAAACCCAGGTACATATTTTTGGCCCGACCCAGGGATTGAACCCGAGACCTCTGGCGCAGCCGTCGCTTTAAAGTGCGATCATCCTACCGCTGCGCCACCAAGGCAGTTAAAGCTAGCGGGTAAACCGTCGATAACTCATGGTAACGGTACTGTTATAAGATACTGCTATCCCAGATAATATGACACCGCTATGTTCACCTACGTGCTGCTGTTTTACATTTTGGTATGCAGTGCTGACCAATAATTCTTCATTTCAGGTAAAAGGTGAGTCCTGGAAAAAACTCCTCAAGACTCTTGTCACAGCTGAGGAGTTGGTGAACGTGTTTGACAGATACGGAGTGGACAAATACTTGACGTCTAGCGGGCTGACTGTACTCCCGGAGTATAGGGGACAGAATATTGGCGCTAAGATCTTTGGTGCTAGGTGAGTGATGAGAAAGTGTTAAGCGGTTGACTGGTAGAGAATGCCTGCATTAAGTCCGCCGATTGTACAACTTACAGTGAAAAAATGTTGAGCTGGTATATCAATGGCAGAAATTGGTAATTTATTTTATTAGGGGAAAAGAGAGAATATTTTTATCTACGACTAGCATTCCCCTGCAACTTTGTCCACGTGCTTTGAGTTTTCCCTCTCCCCTCACGTCGCAGCGTGATGTTTTATAGCCTAAAGCCTTCCTCGATAAATAAGCTATCCAACACAAAAATATTTTTTCAAATCGATTCAGTAGTTCCTGAGATCAGCGCGTTCAAACAAACAAACTCTTCAGCTTTGTAATATAAGTATAAATGTTGATGTTTCATCAAAATAATTAATTAGTATTAACTTTCATTGACGTAAGGGAGCTTAACCCAGACCCAAAGCTCCAAGCCAACCTCACCTTCACGCGGTGCGTCCTGTTTCAACAGACGAGGCTCTGGCGACCGACCGATGGCGGGATAACCATCCAACAAAAGGCGCAGTAAAATGTTGAGCTGTGACGGGCAGCAGCGTCACAGCTGCAAGGGGCTGCGCCTCTGCGCTCGCCAACCCGCCTGCCAAGCGTGGCGAGTACTGGCAAATACCCCCCTCATATGTTAGTACACAAAAAAACCAGGCCCCCAGTCTCCGGCAGCCCCGCTATTCCTGATTCCGGTAGCGGTCACGGTAACGGCGGGGCAGGGGGTGCTAAGAATCCCCGGAGGCGATCTCGCTACCACCCCCAACGACAACTGGCCCTGGTAACTTATAACGCGTGCACACTGAGGACAGACGAGAAGTTGCTCGAGCTGGAGGAAGAATTGAGCAGGTTACATTGGGACATTGTGGGTTTATCAGAAGTCCGTAGAGAGGGCGAGGACACGATAACTCTGAAGTCTGGCAACCTGCTCTTCTACCGGGAGGGTGACCAAAAGTCCCAAGGTGGTGTTGGGTTTCATGTCCACAGGTCCCTCGTAAACAACATCGTAACCATCGAGAGTGTGTCGAACAGGGTGATATACCTTATACTCAGAATAACCGAAAGGTATTCGCTGAAGGTCATACAGGTATATGCACCGACCTCGAAACACCCGGATGAAGAGGTGGAGGAAATGTATGAGGACGTAAGTAGAGCCATACACACTTCCAAAACCTATTTCACTGTTGTTATGGGGGACTTCAACGCAAAACTCGGCAAGCGAGGCGAGGATGAGTTGAAAGTGGGACCTTTTGGATATGGTCAAAGGAACGCCAGGGGAAATAGGCTGGCCGACTTTCTGGAGAAGGAGGGACTCTTTGCGATGAACTCTTTCTTCCAGATGCCGCCTCAAAGGAAATGGACCTGGCTGAGTCCGGATGGCAAGACGAGAAATGAGATAGACTTCATCATGACCACCAAGAGACGGTTATTCAATGATGTCTCCGTGATCAACAGGGTAAAAACCGGTAGTGATCACCGTATGGTCCGAGGCATATTGAATATAAATGTCAAATTGGAAAGGTCCCGCTTGATGAAGTCCACGCTCCGACCTACTCGTGCCGATATCCAAAATCCCGAGAGCTTTCAACTCGAGTTGTCAAACCGCTTTGATTGCCTAGAGAATTGCGTATCAGTGGACGAAATAAACAACGGGTTTGTGGAAACTGTCCAAACGGTCGGATCTAAGTTTTTTAGACCTGGCCGTAAAAATAGACCTCAAAAACTCTCGGTCCACACTCTCGACCTTATGGCAGAACGTCGATCTATGGCACTGCAGACCTCCGTTAATGCTCAAACCTACAGGCAGCTTAATAGACGAATAATGAAATCTCTGCGACATGACATTCGTTCCTTTAACACGACTAGTGTTAAAGAAACAATAGAGCGAAACCAAGGCTCCAAAGTGTTTGCAAGGGACATGTCTATTGGCAAAGCTTGTTGACGAAGCTTAAGACGGAGGACGGCAGTGTAGCGTCGACGAAAGCAGAGGTTTTGAGGGAGATCGAAAGGTTTTATGGACAGTTGTACACCTCAGTAGCCAAACCCGTTGATAGCTCGACCGGAGACCCACGAGCTATCCTGACCCGACACTACACTGAAGACATCCCGGACATCAGCCTCTACGAGATTAGGATGGCCCTGAAACAGCTTAAAAACAATAAGGCACCTGGCGAGGACGGAATCACAGCAGAGCTCCTGAAAGCGGGTGGAACACCGGTACTTAAAGTCCTTCAGAGACTCTTTAATTCCGTTCTGCTAGAGGGCATCACGCCTGAGGCATGGAACAGGAGTGTGGTGGTGTTGTTTTTCAAAAAAGGAGACAAAACCTTATTGAAGAACTATAGACCCATCTCACTCCTGAGCCATGTCTACAAGCTGTTCTCAAGGGTCATCACGAATCGTCTCGCACGTAGGTTTGATGACTTCCAGCCTCCCGAACAAGCCGGATTCCGAAAAGGCTACAGTACCATAGACCACATTCATACGCTAAGGCAAATTATACAGAAGTCCGAGGAGTATAATATGCCTCTATGTTTAGCTTTTGTGGACTATGAGAAGGCCTTTGATTCGATCGAAACTTGGGGCGGTGCTTCGGTCTCTTCAGCGGTGTCACATAGACTATAGGTATATAGAGGTGTTAAAGTGTCTATATAACAACGCCACCATGTCGGTCCGAGTACAGGAACAGAATACGAGGGCGATTCCATTGCGAAGAGGTGTAAGACAGGGCGATGTTATATCTCCGAAACTGTTTACAGCGGCATTGGAAGACGCCTTCAAGCTCCTGGAATGGGAAGGATTCGGCATCTCCGTCAATGGCGAATACATAACACACCTTCGGTTTGCCGATGATATAGTCGTTGTGGCAAAGACGCTGGATGATCTAGGCACTATGCTCGAAGACCTCGACCGAGTATCCCAACAAGTGGGTCTCAAAATGAACATGGAGAAGACGAAAATTATGTCGAGTTCCCTTGTTGTACCCACTCCAGTATCCATTGGGAACTCAACTCTCGAAGTTGTCGACGAGTACGTCTACCTGGGACAAGTGATCCAATTGGGTAGGTCCAACTTCGAGAAAGAGGTCAATCAACGAATCCAACTCGGCTGGGCAGCGTTCGGGAAACTGCGCAAGAGCGTCTTCTCGTCTCAATTACCTCAGTGTCTGAAGACGAAAGTCTTCAATCAGTGTGTGTTACCAGTGATGACATACGGATCCGAAACGTGGTCTCTTACTATGGGCCTTATAATGAAGCTCAAAATTACACAACGAGCGATGGAGCGGGCTATGCTCGGTGTTTCTCTACGAGATCGAATCAGAAACGAAGAGATACGTAGAAGAACCAAGGTAACGGACATAGCCTTGAGAATCAGTAAGCTTAAGTGGCAGTGGGCAGGGCACATAGCGCGAAGAACTGATGGCCGTTGGGGCAGGAAAGTTCTAGATTGGAGACCCTTCGACCAAAGACGCAGCGTAGGACGTCCACCAACAAGATGGACAGACGACCTTAAAAAGATCGCAGGATCAAACTGGATGCAGACCGCTAGTGATCGGTCGCTGTGGAAAGCCGTGGGGGAGGCCTATGTTCAGCAGTGGACGTCTTTTGGCTGATTATGATGATGATGATGAACTTTCATTGATTTCAAAGTTAAATGTGAGCTTACACTAGCATTATTATTTCATCCTCTGTTAACCTTTAGTCTAGCCATAAATTCTGTGACAAATAAAAATGCATATGTTTTTCTTAAAATAATTTTATATTGTTTATGTATTATGTACATGTTGAGTAGCCTTATAAGAATTGGTAAATATGAATTTTATTCGAAGTGTGCACCCTTAGCGTTTATACAAGCTTTTAAACGTTCCGGCCAGTCGTCAATACTTTTACGTACAACATCCATAGGGAATTTGGCCACTGCTCGCTCCAGAGATGCCTTGAGAGACTCCAAATTGTGATGTCTTTTAGAGCAGGCAATGTCCTCTAAGACTGACCACAATTTGTAATCCAATGGGTTTAAGTCTGGACTAGACGAGGGCCAATCATCTGCTCTGATAAGGTCGGGAACGTTACCTTCGAGCCAGGCTTGGGTGGTACGTGCTTTGTGACCGGGAGCAGAGTCTTATTGAAAAGTCCAGGGAATATTAAGGAAGTGCGTATCGCTTAAAGGTTTTACTGCGTCATTAAGAATGGTTTCTTGGTACACCTTAGCAGACGTTTTCACTCCCTTCTCACAGAAATGGAGCTTTGTTACCCCGTGGTAGGACACCCCCCACCAAACCATCACTGACGCAGGATGGTGGCCTCTCTGGACTTTTTTTACAACTTTCGAAGCTTCTTTAGAACTGTGGGCATACACCCGGTCATTTTGCTTGTTGAAATGTTCCTCTATGGTGAAATTTTTTTCGTCAGTAAAAAGGATGTTCCTGTGCTTCCCACCTGCATAACGAACAACCAGCTTCTTTGATCTAACGACCCGTTTTGTCATCAAAGCTTGATTTAACGTATGTCCGGTATACCGTCGATAAGCACCGAGTTTCAAGTTATCTTTGATAATGCGCGACAGGTTCTCGACTTGATCTTCATTTCGCGAGATAGATTTTTCTGTTTCCTCAAGGGATTTCGACGAATTCTTGCCTGGACTGCGTTGATTGCCTGTGTGGTTCGAGCAGAACGTGGACAGCCTGATCTCTTGTGGTCGTCAACAGAGGAGGTCTCAAGGAACCTATCGATAGTACGGTATATGAACATCCGACTGATACCCAGCTTATGCAGGGTCCTGAAAATCACGAAAGTTTCCATACCCATCTTATGAAGTACAATCACAGCAATTCTGTTTTCTTTAACACCCTAATTCATTTCGTAAATATAAATTGCGCGCCAAAACTTTGGTGATTTACAACGAGTAACTGTCAACAATTAAAATGACATATCACTGTTCTAAATTCGAAGTTAAAAAGTAAGTCAAATATTGCTTTTTAAATTGTAACAGAATTTATGGCCAAACTAGTTACATACGTAAGAAACACGCTTTTCCATTTCATAAGTGGGTCAAAACTTGGATGAAAACTTCATTAAAATAAATCCCCATATTTTCTAATAAAAACAACTCTTCTACCCTAGCAACAGATTCCATGCGGATGGAATTTTATCTTCTGGTAATAATATTACTGTGATTAAAAAAACATTCTATACATTTACGATACGCACGATAATTTACTGTCAAGTTTCTCAATTTTATATTATATCCCTAATCTACCCGTCAATTTTTTTTTGAACTTTATTGCTCAAAATGATAGTGTATAAAAGGTGGACTCAATGCTAAAATCATTCTATCCCAGTCATACCTTTACGTCACGCAGAAAGACTGTAATGCAGGAAAATGATGTACAATCATCATCATCATCGTAATTATCAGCCAAAGGACGTCCACTGCTGATACGTTCAGCCTCCCCCACAGCGACCTATCACTAGCGGTCTGCATCTAGTTTGATCCTGCGATCTTTATAAGGTCGTCTGTACATCTTGCCGGTGGACGTCCTCGCTGCGTCTATGGTCGAAGGGTCTCCATCTATAACTTTCCTGCCCCAACGGCCAACAGTTCTTCGCGCTATGTGCCCTGCCCATTGCCACTTGAGCTTATTGATTCTCAAGGCTATGTCCGTTACCTTAGTTCTTCTACGTATCTCCTCATTTCTGATTCGATCCCGTAGAGAAACACCCAGCATAGCATAGATGTACAATAGAAATAAAAAATCTTTCTACTTTCCAGGGAGCCTCTTTGCAAAGCGCTAGGTATACCAGCTACGGCCACAGTCTTCACAGCGGTGACCTCCCAGGTGTTAGCAGCCAAATGTGGGTACGAAGTACTAGCTGAGCTGAAGTATTCAGACATGGGAAAACACGGAGTTGACTTGAGCGGGTGTGAGTGTGATACCGCTAAGGTTATGGGGAGGAAGTTCACGTTATAATGAGTTAGCGTTGCCGGTCGATAGTCATACATAGTTGAACAAAAAGGGTTTACAAGATGTTTCAAAATTAACTGTTATAGAGCTTGTGGCCTGTATTAGGAGAAAAAAATTTAAACAATGATCCCACAGAGTACCTATACTTAGACCTGTGACCGTAGTGCGAGTCGGAGCGATAAGCTTTTGTAGTACAATGTACTATTAGGAACTAGTTCATTGATGTGACCGAGAACGAACTATTGCCTTCTAGTCTTTCAAATCGGTCTCTAGTACAGTTCAGATAAGCAAATCTTGTATGTCTATGGTTCAGAACGGCTCGCGAGAGCAGAGTAAGAACGAATAATTACGAGTGTCAGAGCAAAGCGAGTTGAAAGATTACAAACGCGTGTGCGTGAGCGTGATGAAAGATGTCCTAGATTGAGCGAGTACGAGTCAAACGACCTGAGCGTGACGGAAGATGTAGGTACTAGTTAAGTGAAAATAGAAGATGTACTAGAATAAACGACACGTACGTACAACCAAATTCTCTGTGTACAACCGGACGTCTAATGCCCGAGTAATCGGTGAACTATTGAACTAATAGATAGTACTAGAAGACCGAACTAGTTCCTTTCAACAATTGTACTAGTTCGGAGCGCTCTGTTCAGTGTCCGAATAAGAACAAGACTACGGAGCGAGACTTACTCGATCAAACGCGTCGAGCACGTTAACATGAATTTATATGGGATTAAAGCAGCGCCGTCTAGTGGCTAACGTTTGCACTAAAACAATTCAACTAAAATCACGTTTTACGCGCTCTATGCGTATGATCGAGTGAGGCTCCGACTCGCACTACGGCCTCTGGTTATACTGCTCTAAATGCCTCAGAGATATTGAAATCTAAAGTTACAATCCCTAATCAATGTATATAAAATCGCTAACTCTTTGTAGTAAATGACAATGTCAAGTTCTATGACTGGACACATTTGTCTGCAATACATTGCTGGTCCAAATTATTTTGATATAAAATAACTTTTTTTATGATAAATTAAAACCGTTTAGAATTGATAACTGGATACCAAAGACACTTTACACACTGCGACTTTTGGCAGCGATGCAGTTGCGA
Organism: Pyrausta purpuralis; assembly: GCA_963924145.1. NCBI lineage: Eukaryota > Metazoa > Arthropoda > Insecta > Lepidoptera > Crambidae > Pyrausta > Pyrausta purpuralis. The sequence continues at coordinate 24,639 of CAWUPE010000260.1, forward strand.
TCCTAACGCGTTTAGCGTCGATGCAATCGCAAATGTCAACCTTTACACACTACGCTACTTTTAGCATCAATACAGTCGCGATGCTAACGCGCGTTAACATCGATACAGATACGTCGTGCAGAAGCTGGAAATTGTCAAATTATGTACTGAATTTTGGCGACTGCATCGATGCTAAACTAAATCTGTTCATTTCATGAGTCGCAATGCTGAAGCGCGTTTTCAAAACGCGCAAAATGCTTAAAGTCGCAGCGTGTAATGGGTCAGACGTTTCTTACGCCACGTTTGTCGCCTTCTCCCGATTTATGTACTTCACATTATTATTATGAACTAAATGTTCTCCTTTTAGGTGAAAGAAAGATGGTTTAATTCATGAGGATGATACGGAGTACATTAATTGGGAGAGAAATGAAAATGAAGGCTATAAATGTTACGTCAGAAATGTCTCATTTTTGTGGTCGATCGATATGAATAAAGGGAGCTTCTCTGAATCAGTAACTAAACAACTTTTTCCTAGAAACATAGATCGTTTTTTTTTACTTGGTATTAGGTGCTCGTAAAGCAGTGGTAGCAGCGCTTTGGCAGTGATACCGAAGTGAAGCAACCTACGGCGTAAGTAGCCAATGCACTTGGGTTATGGAAATCAGTCACAACGGTGGTACCACAACACCCAGACCCGAGACAATTTAAGCGTCACGCAATTGACGTTATCATAAGAGACCACAAATTTCGCAGGGTCGGACTGACAGCACGGTAGCTCAATTGGTAAGAGCGTTTGGCCCGGTTAGCCAAGAGGTTGCTGGTTCAAGTCCCGCCCGTGCGCAAATTTTTGGTTTCTTATTTCATCTTTATGAATATAAAATATGACACTGTGAGTGTTAAAAACATTCTAAAGCACAATTTAATTTTGATTTCTATATTGACCCGACCGGAAATCGAACCCAGGACCTCGGAGCGGCGACGCCTTGAAACCCAGCGTGCTTAGCCTACACCACGGAGATCGTCAAAAAGATATAAAGGCTAGGTCGTCTAATCTAATCGATCTTTCTTTTATTAGTCGATTTTCGACTTTGGTCCCACGTTTTTAGAAGAAATTAGTTGCGTTACAGATTCTGAGTAGCTCCATTCATACCTGACGGACAGTTTTGAAACACTTTCTAAAAAGGCCTTGATCGATAATGTTAGCAATTGTAATAATCAGAGGGCTTAGTTTGAGTTTTTCCACTCACGTTCGATTGCGAGCGCGTTAGAATTTTGTATGGAGAGTTACAGCGCCATCTACCTTAACTTTGTCTTTCCCATACAAAATGTTTCCAAAATCTAAAATTAGCCCTCTGTACCGTTACCATGAGTTTACTCGCTAGCGACGAAGTAACTTTTTGTATGGAAAATTTTAGTTCCGTCAGTGACCGCTAGAGGCGCTGTGCAATTTTCCATAGACTTTTTTTACGTCGACGCTAGCGAGTAAAACCGCGTAAACTCATGGTAACGGTACTGAGCTAATGCTCTCAAAACACCTTACACATTCAATAGTAACTATGGTATGATTGGGAGAGAATGCTTTTAGCATTAAACCCACATTTTGTACACTTAAATTTGTGCCATAAAAGTTTTTAATAAATAAATAGTGAGCTTCGATATTATCGATAGTTGCAGTGAGTCGATAATATTTTACCAGAGTATCAACAGTTCAGCAACGCTATAATGAATGAGGCAAAAATAGTTCTTTGAGTTAATACGACAAAATAACTTACCGTTGACTTGATGGGAACGCCTTTAGGCATTACGTGCGCATATGAGCAGTTTTCTCCCATCACTTTATAGTTTTACTAAATGGCGTTGAGGTACCTTTATGAACATTTATTTATTTAGGCGGAAATAGACAAAGACCAAAAACTAAATATTTTAAAATGCGTTAATGACCTTTAGAATTATTAGGATACTTATTTTCATCATGTCCTTTATATACTAAAGGTACACATTAATGTTGTTTAACTGTTTATTATTTGCGTTGGCGAAAAGCAATTACCCTCTGCTGTAATACTTAAATAAAGTTTTAAAAAGTAATTTCCTAACGTGACGCTAGCGCCATCTATCGATGATATAAACATCTAATGACAAGAAACCGCTCATTACCAACATTGAGATATATAGATATAACGAGAGAATTTTAAATAAATAATAACAGTGGCGACATCTGCCGCTCTGCATTAACTAAATTAAAACAATAAACTATTTTTGTTACATTTATTTATTCAATGTCTTTTAAACACTTACAAAGTATAAATGCTATAAAATCACATCTTTATAAATAACACATGATGTAATAGAAATATATCGCAAAAATTTTCCATTCTGTACTTACATATGTTTCATATTGTTTATTTTTGTAGCGCAAATATATTTTTAAGCAACGAAACACTGGACTGTCTTCAATTAATAATAATCAACCTAATTAAGAAATGATGTCTATTAAACAAATATTTTTAGAGATTTATTAGAAATAACTTAATGTAATAAAATGTTTATACCAACTATGTATATTTTATACTTTGTTACATAAAATAACAATATTTTTGAGTATTTATTTTTATAAATAAAAACCCTGGACTGAAATGATTTAAAAAGAATTGACATCGCATTTTCAGAACTTGTCTTTTATCTTTAATGATATTAAAATAAACCCTTGAAATAAACTATTTTTATGCAAAAATGTAAATGCTTTGGTTTTACAAAATTAAATTATAAATCTCATACTTATATTGTTTTAATAAAACCTATTTATAAAATTACAAATTTTAAACAAAGGCAAGACTTACATTTTATAAATATTTTGGTTAAAATTTCTATATTTTTAATAATCTCAGTTTTGTCTCATTTTAGTCTTGCTTTATTTTAATAAAATATACAAAGCCTTATTAATAATTGTCTTTCAAAAACAGATTTTTTTCTAAATATGTATTTTCTTAAGTTTTTAGATAAATAAGAATTAAATTGATGATATTTTCACTTATTTTAAAATTCGGCAGATTGATACGTAAAAAATATTTAAATAAATTAATACTGACTTTGAATAAATAGAAAAATAAACACATTTTTCAGCGTATTATATTAATACAGTAAATACTGTACGATTTGTATAATATAAACATCAAAACAATAATAACAACTAAATGTTGACACATACCTATCATCGCTACTTAAAAACTCTAGTAAAAGTCAACGCCACGCATTCTTTGGTTGCGATTCTAATTTGTGTCAAACCATTTCAATTTACAGTTTCACAATTTGATTTAGGTATAAAATCATAAATACAGGGTGTAAAAAAAATACGAGTCAAATTCAAGGGGGTGGTTCATTTCAATTCAAAATAAATTTTTTACTGTATTTTAGATCTGACTTCTAACCATCCCATTATTTCATGGACATTTTATCTTTTATTCACTCTTTTTCTTTCTAAAGTAAAAGGTGTATTGAAAGAGGCAAGCCAAATTTAAGTGTAGTAGTAGTTTAGTAGTAGTAAAGGGGTGCTTATTTATAGTAAAAGTCTAGAATAAAAGAAAAAAATACAACCACCTCCTTGAAATTGGCTCGCACTCTTTTAAAACCCTGTAGGGTTGGCGTTTAAGTAAAAAGATATATTGCCCACATCTGTTTTTTTAATGATAAGGTAAAATGATCATACACAGTCTAACCGACAAATTTTAAAGTAGTTTATAATTGAAAACGCATTTAAAGAGGGCAGGCGTTAATTCTACTACTTAAAGGCCGTAGCAGACTTATCAAATCGGAAATATACTAGCAATTTTATAAATGTAAAAGTTTGTGGGGATTTATGGATGTTTTTTACCTATGTAAGTTACTCAATATTTTATTGTTGCAACTATACAATATTATGCTATGATATTTTCCGAGATATTTACACGTGAAACAGCGGGAAACTACTAGTATTCTACAAACGCAAGTCCCTAATGCAACGGACACAAATCAAAATCGCAACGAAATCGCTTCGTTCCCTTTCCGATTTGAAGTATGCTGCGACCTTTAGCCTTCAACGACCTACTAAAGACGTGTCTACACTAACACCAATTTCTATACGTATTCACAAACTACATGAACATTTTTGAACACATTTGTGTATAATTATAAGGATAGGTTGGTAAAAAATTAAAAAAATATGCCAAACAACACACCAATTGTCGATGTTTTGAAATAAATATATTTTTGTTTTTTTTTGGAATGTTTTTAACACTCACAGTGTCATATTTTATATTCATAAAGATGAAAATAAGAAACCAAAAATTTGCGCACGGGCGCGACTTGAACCAGCAACCTCTTGGCAAACCGGGCCAAACGCTCTTATCAATTGAACTACCGTGCTGTTAGTCCGACCTTGCGAAATTTGTGTGTGTTTCCAAGTTGATTTATTCTGTAAAGAATAACTGCTTGGGCCCACTATTTCATAAACAGACGGCTAGATGGCGCTAAGCGTCACGCAATGATGTATCCATAAGAGACCACAAAGAACAATGGCAAGGCCCCATACAATGTTTTACCTCAAAAATATTTTAAGCGTCTACTATTGAAAAAATGATTAAATGATAGCAGTTGCACTAAATTATCATAATCAATAAGAATTTCGTTTTGTCGAGGCCACAAAAAAAAGTTATCTTTATTTTTGTATTTTTAGGTTATATCGAAATGAACGCGTCTAATATATTAAAAATCTGAAAAAGCTACTAAAGAACGTTCCTAAGAGGCAATTCGGCAGTCAAAATATAAGAATAATGCCCGAAAACAGTTAAGCGAGAGTCGATAATAAAGATAATCCAAATCCAAAACCCATTCAAAATAAACATTTTTTTTTATTAAATAACAACGCAGGTAGCGAAGTAGTCAAGACAAGCTACTGTCAAAGTGACGTTTGACTTTTGTTTTTTTAGACGGATGTCAGTGTTGCTGTTGTATTTTACAATTTGTGTTCATAGTCTATTCCCTTTTTCAATAAATCATTTTGCAATCAAGTTATATAGTTTTAAAATACATTCACATCTTTCTGTGTTGAAAACCTTAGTTATTTCTATTTCATATTTTTCTTAAGAGTACAATCAAATTGATAAAATATGACGCATACTGTATTTTTTTCTTTAAATGGCAGCACCAGTGAATTTACTTATAGGATTCAAATGAGAGTTTTTTATTACATTTACAATTTAAGCCCGGCTTTTAAATGAGAAACCATTTTCATGAAAAAAACATATTAAATAAATGATTAGTTTTTGCATAGGTCACATTTTTAGACGCCTCAAAATAAACTCAGGTAAATTCCTGCCATTGTTCTTTCGCAAGGTCGGACTGACAGCACGGTAGCTCAATTGGTAAGAGCGTTTGGCCCGGTCAGCCAAGAGGTTGCTGGTTCAAGTCGCGCCCGTGCGCAAATTTTTTGGTTTCTTATTTTCATTATATACTTTTTCCTTGTGTTACGAATACCAGACAACGATATAAGATATTTTGATATAAGGCAGGTATAAGATATTTTGATGTAGTTATTGTAAGAAAAATATGGAGTTGAATTTTTTAACAACCTTCCTTATACTCTGGCAGTGTTAACATCGAGTAGTTATTATTGCTACATATCCCTTTCTACTAGCCAAATAGTGTTGCCTATCTGTTTTTAATATCGATATGTAAAACATCGATACAGAACTATCGAAATAAGTATTTTTGATTTAGTTATGAGATAATTTACTTTTTTGTTACTATTTTTGAATCATCTTACTAGGGTAGAGGAATTGAACATAGTCTGACAAAAAATACCTTTTTGTTGTAATACAATTATTAAGTTATCTTGCAACTTAATGCTGCTTTGTCTTATGCCATGAATATACTATAATATCCGGGCAAAACCTCTTTACCGGTTGATACTAAACTCCGTATTTATTGGCTAGTCCAATAATGTAAACAATCATTTCATAACTTTTAAAGTAATATCAGTGGATAAAATTAATAAAATATTTGATTGAGAAAGATCTCAGTATAGATCGATGAATAACAAATGTTGTAGGTTTTGTGTTTATCTTATTTTAAATAAAACTAGCGGTCCCCCGCGACTTCGTCCGCGCGTTTTGAGATTGCTCCCTCCCCTCCCGTCGCAGCGTCATGTTTTATATCCTAAAGCCCTTCTTGATAAATAAGCTATCCAACACAGAAATATTTTTTCAAATCGGTCCAGCAGTTCCTGAGATAAGCGCGTTCAAACAAACAAACTCTTCAGCTTTATAATATTTAGCGCAAGCGCACGTTGTACTTAAGCTGCGAACATTATTTTGGTGCGGAGTTATGTTAAAACTGTGATAGCTCCTAAGATATTTATTGAAATCAAATGATATAAAGGGCAACTTGGTTCTAAATGAAATGCTCGTGATGATGAATGTATTTATTTTGATAAGAATAAATACCTGTGTGCATAATACACCTCTAAAAAAAATGCATTTTTTTTTTTACAAATTTATTAACATAAAAAAGGTTGTAGTAAGTCAACCATAAAAGATAGACATATGCTGTCGCGGACTTTATTATAGAACTCTTAATGCTGAACAATCCTGTCATACATGATTTTTGTGTAACTTAAGCGGTTTCCGCAGCGTACGCAGCGGAAGCTCTCAAAAGGAATATCTTTCTCCCGTTTTCGCAACATTTTTCATTTCTGCTGTGGTCTTATGAGGTGTATCTTTATGTTATATAGCCTAAAGCCTTCCTCGATAAATGGACTATCCAACGTAAAAAGAATTTTTCAAATCGGGCCAGTAGTTTTTGAGATTAGCGCGTTCAAACAAACAAACAAACAAACAAACAAACAAACTCTTCAGCTTTATAATATTAGTATAGATAAGTAAATATTGGACGACATCACATACATTGCTCCGATCCCAAGCTAAGTAGCTACAGCACTTGTGTTATGGAAATCGAAAACAACGGTGGTACCACAACATCCAGACCCGAGACAATACAGAAAAGATCGTTTGGAAGGAATGTCACGATTGTTAACAATATTCGACTTGCAAAGAAAAATATATCTAACTCTATCGATGAATCAAATCAGGCAACACTACCCCACATAGTAATAAGTATGGAATGTCCAGTATATATCTGTCCCTCTCTACCTGCTGAGTTTCTCGTTGAGCCACTCCGCTGTGAGTTCGTCTATCTCCCTGACTTCCAGCAGACGTGGAGCGCCCACAGCTGCTGCCAACGCGCGCTGCGTGCCTGCGTACATCACCTGGAAAATAAATATAAATAAATAAATATCCTTTGGACATTCCCACACATCGCCATCTAGTCCCAAAGTAAGCTACTCAAAGCTTGTGTTATGGGTGCCAGACAACGGATATAATACTTAAACACTTTTTGTTTGTAAATACATACATGATATACATAGAAAACACCCAGACCAATACAAACAGACATGTTCATGCACAAAAATGTTTGTATTGTGCGGGGATCGAACCCGCAACCAGCTGTGTAGTAGGCGATTTCTCGACCACTACACCAGACGGGTCGTCATCAAATGATAATAGTTCATTATGATACAAGTGTGCTATGTTGACCATTACATACAAGGCGATATTGCGTGCGCCATAAGAAAGCCGCGTATATTATGGTCACAGGCACACGTGTTTCATACGACGTTTCTCAACACACTTGCGAGGAAAAAAGACAAATTACAGTAATTTTTTAAATGAATTTGAGTTGAGTGCCTATTTTTTAGTAATAGAGCTGGATTTACCATTTATAAATAAATATGTAGATACTGTTATTTTTCGCATTAATACTATTTGTTGCTAAAATAACAGTTATAAGCCGACTAAATTATATCGCTTCTTCTTCTTACTTACTACTTGGTACTAGGGTACAAATGTAAATTGGTCGGGTTAATAAACTAAAGGCACTCGTTCAATACTATACCGAAAAAGCACGCGTGTTTAATATCTAGGATTATGAGCCAAAAATCGGTGGAATAAAAGCGTCGTTTTGAGCAAGTGTGTTGAAAAGTAATTTAATTAATTTGAAATATTTATTTCTGCACAAAAAACTAAAGAGGTAGGTCCGAGATTTCCCGCGCCCTACTGACATGACTCGCCTGTCAAACAATGTCTAAAAATTATAACTAATTATGACATACTCGTTCGTTACTATAATTTTAAGGTCTAACATGAAACAAAAAATGCTATAAAATGGTATGAAATTCCGTTTATAGTAGAAATCTGATTAAAAAATCATTTTT
>CAWUPE010000261.1:0-2500 GCA_963924145.1 Pyrausta purpuralis
AATCCATTTAGGTAACCGAAGGTTAGGTCAGATTAGGTTAGGTTTGATTTTGTTAGGTTCAGAAGGAACATTCAGAAATAATCCAAAATCTTAAAAAAAAACACCCTTAGGTAACCGAAGGTTAGGATAGATTAGGTTAAGTTTGATTTTGTTAGGTTCCGAAGAAAGATTCCAGAAATAATCAAAAAAAGTAAAAAAAAAAACAAAAAAAAACACAGGTAACCCACGGTCAGGTTAATTTTTTTAAGGTTCCAATGGAAGATTCTACAAACTAATAATAACAATAGTTTTAAAAAACTATCATGTTTGTCGTATCAAATTCAGCAAACCCTTTCATTTAATACCCATATAATGGGGGTGCATTTCAAATAGCAAATTCGATCTCTTTAGTGTCCGCCATGTTGGATTTAAGTCACGTGACTATTTTTGTCGTATTCCTGAGAGCAAACCCTTTCATTTGATACTCATATAATGGGTTTTTACCCATTTCCAATAGCCTGTGAAGCCGCCATATTGGTTTTGTAATGACGTTTCTTAGCTTGTCATGTATTGTCATCAAAAGTCAGAGCGTGTGCAAAATTTCATCCTAATCGAAGACCGGAAAGTGGGTCAAATAAAGATTCCAAGTTTTTCTTACACATACATAGTTACAAGTGAAGCTAATAATATAAGCGTGTTAAACAATAAATAAAATATTGGGAGATCAAGTCCAACAAACTTATTAAGAGTAACGTACAAATTGAATATATATATATATATTATATATATATATATATATATATATATATATAATATATATATATATATATATACTACAGTACAAAACAAAATTTGAACCCAAAGGAAATCAAACATATGAAACAGTCCATAACAACTAGGTACTTGACTAAAATAACAAACCAACCGGACAAACTTTATACCCTATTATATGTATTTAAGTGTTTATGTCTGTTAAAATACCTACAAACAGTTAACAAATATTGTATTTGTATCGATTTGATACCGTTGCTCTGCATTCATCGAGCAGTGTAACATGTATGAGAGACGGATAACCAAAACCTGAATATTAATAATTTTATCGGATAAAATTATTACAATATACTTATTATTATTATTATTGTATTGCATTGCATTGCATTGCATCGCATTGCATTTCATTAATAAGTACCTCCTATCTACATACATTATGTACCTAATTTATGTTTATTCAATCCGAGGAAATTTTTGCACTAACCAAGGAATTTTCAAAAAGAAAAAGGCACATTCAAATTTCTTTAAAACCACTAAATCACACCTCGCCCGCCGTGTGCCGTGTGCCGTGTGCCGTGTACCGTGTACCCCACCCTCCCAGCCCTTCCCCGTGTGGCCATCGTATAAGGGGATATGAAAAAAATATTATGTAATAGTCTATTAATATGGACGCGCCATATATCCACCACATAATAGGTGGGTGGGTCAGTTAGCAGGGGCGTGGCATTCCATATAGGCAGTAAAAAAGTGCCTACCTCGTCATTATAATGCCAAATCAATATTACAATATATATCTATAAACTAAGCTAGAAATTTAAAGCATTTTTATTATCAACTTTCATACATTAAGTATTAACGCGCTCAACTAATAAACGAAAATATTAAAAACACTATTGCAATTGCGCCTCATACCTACAATGTCAGTGAAGATATAAACCAGAAAAAATTGAAAATGACGCCCTGTTCATACAAATCAAAAGGTGACAGGACTGACAGGTGATATTCGCATCATATACCCATAAAGTAGGCATACATACATACATACATACATACTATCAATACTTAAGATTTATTTTTAATTAAGATAGAAACATGGTTATAAATTGATAAATCATGATTTTATTTTAGCTTGGTTATTTATTATATTGACAAACTTTCAGATGTTACTCGTCCACCCTAGTAGGTATATTATACTAGTCTAGTAGGCGCGTCGTTGCTATTTCCTGCGCTTTTTACCTATTTAATAAACTAAAATAAATCTTAAACTAATATTATTATGAATGCTGGAAATTCCGTCATTTTATTTTATAATACTTTTAAAATTGTAAGTAGGTCAAGAGAGCTTAAGTTTTGGTTTCAAAGTACAGCAACATTCCTTGAAAAGTTTGCGGCAGCCATTTTTTTTTCTTCTATGGAGTTCTTGTTTTGCTTTTCGCTACCTTCCCGCTAGTGTTAGAAATGTTAAATTTCAAGTAAACATTTGTATTTTGATTGAATGAAAGTGTTTTATGGGTTTGTTTTGCATTAGAAACTATACTGAAATTGCAGTGTTCCTTTCAGTGCTCCATAAAAGTTATGTCGTGTGTGATGTGTGAAGATTCGTTTTGTTTTAAAAGTTTTAACTGTGCGCTGATCCCCTAACTAGCCACTATATGGGTATCAGTTAAATGGCATGTCATTGTAAATTCATCCATTTCCTTGATACTTGTGTGTGTGGTGCTAAACTAAATCGACGCAAACACAGCTTGTA
>CAWUPE010000261.1:10000-13310 GCA_963924145.1 Pyrausta purpuralis
TAATCGCCTTCGAACCTCTAACTTTCGTTCTTGATTGATGAAAACACCTTTGGCAAATGCTTTCGCTGATGTTCGTCTTGCGACGATCCAAGAATTTCACCTCTAACGTCGCAATACGAATGCCCCCAGTTATCCCTATTAATCATTACCTCGGAGTTCTGAAAACCAACAAAATAGAACCGAGATCATATTCTATTATTCCATGCACGAAATATTCAAGCAGCATTTTGAGCCCGCTTTGAGCACTCTAATTTGTTCAAAGTAAAGTTGTCGGCCCATCTCGACACTCAATGAAGAGCACCGCGATAGGATTTTGATATTGAACCGACGTTTGACCGTCGGCTCACCGACGATATGCTCCGCAAACGTGTCAGTATCACCGCGGATGCGGTGCACCGACAGCGCGGCGCACAAATGCAACTACGAGCTTTTAACCGCAACAATTTTAGTATACGCTATTGGAGCTGGAATTACCGCGGCTGCTGGCACCAGACTTGCCCTCCAATTGTTCCTCGTTAAAATATTTAAAGTGTACTCATTCCGATTACGAGGCCTCGTAAGAGTCCCGTATCGTTATTTTTCGTCACTACCTCCCGTGCCGGGAGTGGGTAATTTGCGCGCCTGCTGCCTTCCTTGGATGTGGTAGCCGTTTCTCAGGCTCCCTCTCCGGAATCGAACCCTGATTCCCCGTTACCCGTGACAACCATGGTAGTCGCAGAAACTACCATCGAAAGTTGATAAGGCAGACATTTGAAAGATGCGTCGCCGGTACTGGACCGTGCGATCGGCAAAAGTTATCCAGATTCATCAAAATTAACGACTTCGAACGCGAGGCCCTCCGTCGATTGGTTTTGATCTAATAAAAGCACTCATCCCATCACTGGTCAGAGTTCTGATTGCATGTATTAGCTCTAGAATTACCACAGTTATCCAAGTAACTGAGTAAGATCTAAGGAACCAAAACTGATATATTGAGCCATTCGCGGTATCGCCTTAATACGGCTTGCACTGAGACATGCATGGCTTAATCTTGAGACAAGCATATAACTACTGGCAGGATCAACCAGGGAGCTTACACATGATAAAAGTAGAAAAAAAAAACACGCGACGCGTGTTCATCTCTCTACTCTGTTCTGTGTCTTGCGCCCGATTCGACGTTTTACCGTCGGATATCGAGGCGTGACTATATTGGTCATAATATATCGGTGTGTCGCACGCTGTACGCGATCTGTGTCGTCTCCGATCAGATCGCGAACAAGGGCACTTAGCGCTCCAAATGAAGGAGGCGCCCACACTGAAGGTTCGCACAGATCACTTTTCACTTTTATGTAAAAAAAACTCTTCCAACTGACGTTTTGTACACATTAGCGACAAACAGCCCGGAGCAAGAGAGATCCCGAACCAGACCAGAAAAATATGTATGACGCTCCTCCGTCAGTGTTGTTGAAAATTGACGAGGACGCATAACCGTCCATCGGCGCTTTTCAGAGACACAACACTGATAGAATTGCATCGGACCAAAGTGTTACACACATACGCATGGAACACAATATAGGCCTTGAGTGAGACCGTTTCTACGAAATCCATATATACAATAACGGATCCGTCGATCTACAAAGTTTAACAAAGCCAGCGCCGCCGCGACTCTACCGCGCTCACACGCACATTTTACTTTCGAGAGACTATTAAAATATAAATATTTTACAAGTCCCCAAAACAAGTTGTGCGACACGCCCGGAGAGACGACGATGCCAGCTAGAGTACTCAACGAACGGCGGTTAAACGGAAGGGCGCGCGCGCATCTGCGCGCGCGCGCACACGCGCCTTCCCGCCGCTCTTTGCCTTTCCTCCGAACGACACTTCGCTGTCGTGCGCACGCGCAATGCGCGCCCACAGCGCCGCGGAGTGTGTTTGCACGCCCCTCTCGCCACGGATTGATACTAACAAACGCGTTGCTGCGCTCTTCGTTTCAATTCTGTCACGAGTGGACAAGCGACCGACTCCAATGTCGAAAAATTCTGAACGCGCAATATCGTGCGCGCGACGCGGCGGGTGTAAAATAAGTTATTTTTTGGAATGGGAAAAAAAACCGATGGTTAGGTTAGGTTAGGTTATGTTAGGTTAGAGAGATACCAAAAACTAAAAAAAAAAAACCTTATGTTAGGTTAGATGAGGTTAGGTTTGATTTTGTTAGGTTCCGAAGAAAGATTCCAGAAAGATTTCAAAAACTAACAAAAAAATCCATTTAGGTATCCCACGGTTAGGTTAGATTAGGTTAGGTTTGATTTTGTTAGGTTCAGAAGGAACATTCCAGAAATAATCCAAAACCTTTAAAAAAAACACCCTTAGGTAGCCGAAGGTTAGGTTGGATTAGGTTAGGTTTGATTTTGTTAGGTTCAGAAGGAACATTCCAGAAATAATCCAAAATCTTAAAAAAAAACACCCTTAGGTAACCGAAGGTTAGGTTAGATTAGGTTAGGTTTGATTTTGTTAGGTTCAGAAGGAACATTCCAGAAATAATCCAAAATCTTAAAAAAAAACACCCTTAGGTAACCGAAGGTTAGGTTAGATTAGGTTAGGTTTGATTTTGTTAGGTTCAGAAGAAACATTCAGAAATAATCCAAAATCTTAAAAAAAACACCCTTAGGTAACCGAAGGTTAGGTTAGATTAGGTTAGGTTTGATTTTGTTAGGTTCAGAAGAAACATTCCAGAAATAATCCAAAATCTTAAAAAAAAACACCCTTAGGTAACCGAAGGTTAGGTTAGATAAGGTTAAGTTTGATTTTGTTAGGTTCCGAAGAAAGATTCCAGAAAGATTTCAAAAACTAACAAAAAAAATCCATTTAGGTAACCGAAGGTTAGGTCAGATTAGGTTAGGTTTGATTTTGTTAGGTTCAGAAGGAACATTCCAGAAATAATCCAAAATCTTAAAAAAAAAACCCCTTAGGTAACCGAAGGTTAGGTTAGATTAGGTTAGGTTTGATTTTGTTAGGTTCAGAAGGAACATTCCAGAAATAATCCAAAATCTTAAAAAAAAACACCCTTAGGTAACCGAAGGTTAGGTTAGATTAGGTTAGGTTTGATTTTGTTAGGTTCCGAAGAAAGATTCCAGAAAGATTTCAAAAACTAACAAAAAAATCCATTTAGGTAACCGAAGGTTAGGTCAGATTAGGTTAGGTTTGATTTTGTTAGGTTCAGAAGGAACATTCCAGAAATAATCCAAAATCTTAAAAAAAAACACCCTTAGGTAACCGAAGGTTAGGATAGATTAGGTTAAGTTTGATTTTGTTAGGTTCCGAAGAAGATTCC
>CAWUPE010000262.1:0-12222 GCA_963924145.1 Pyrausta purpuralis
AATCTTTCCACCCCAGCAGAAGAAGCAACTGCACTTAGCAGTTGCTTGATTACTTCTAATTTTTCTTCGGTTATACATTTTTGTATGTATTGCTATTTAGCTGCCTTCTCGGTGCCTAATCTATTTCTTATTTTTTCATTCTCTTCATAATTTTCTTGGGGAAATTTTAATGCTGCATCACTTTCATCGGTCGTCAATCTTTCCTGAGGCAGTTTTGGATTTAGCATATATGCTAAATAATGAGCCGGAGTCATGGCTTGTCTGTAACGATTCATGACAATCTTCATTTGGATAATGTTTAATGAATCTTTCATTTGATCTACTAATTCTTTCCAGATAAGTACGCTATCAGAAATAGTACACTAGGCGCTTTGAATTATGTCTAAAGCTTTAGAAATTGGCTCTAACCGTTGCCACAAGATCCTCTGCATTTCTTTTAATACTCATATTTTGTATGCGGTTTTTGATGTCGGGGTTAATATCCTCTTTATTTTCATTTGATATTTGCATTAATATCGGCCAGTTTTTGACATAGCTCTTTAGTGAATCACACATTGTATTCCATCTGACTTCTTGGGGCATTACTAAACTATTTGCCTTGGTGAGTGAATATTTAGCATGTGCAAAATGATTATTTCTGAAGTATTTGATGACTTTCAGAACATGTCCTGTAGCATTTGGAATTTCTAAATCGTTAGCCAGTAAGTTTAGAATATGCGCTGAATATCCGTATGTCACTATAGGAATATTAAATAGCGCGCCATCATCGTCACCACTATTTGTTTCAAACTGTCTGCGACATATTGGCGGCGTTATCTGACACAACACTTCTAACTTTGCAGTTATACAGTTTTTCTGCTTTGCAGTTTTGTTGCTACAGTCAGTTTCACTTGCTTTTGCCACAGTCACTAAGTAGTCGGCAGTGTGATGATTGTCGGTCGTATCAGTGGTATCAACTAAGACGGTTTTTCCATCATTGGTTGTGACGCACGAGCATACGATAAGATCGTTTCGTATGTTAGACCATCCGTCAATTGACAAGAAGATAGTATTGTTCTCTAAATCTGATTTACATTTGTTCTGTTCTTCCTTAAAAATGTCATCGAGCAGCTTGCCACCGATATCAAATCCATTTGGAGGAACGTAACAAGGACGCAACATACTTATTAGTTTCTAAAACTCCTCGTGTTCCGCATGTCGAAAAGGAGTGTTAGTAGTTCAAATATGTCATATGCTCTGACACTGACGGAACTAAAATTTTACATTATAAATTTTAAATTATTAATTATTGGACAAAAAACGGATTGTTGTACGGTGTAACTTATTATGGAATGCTTAAAGTGTAAAAAACAATTATCAAATCGCGGTTCGCACTTTGTGTGTCAAGGACAGTGTGGTGGGATATTCCATCGTGGTTGTGTACGTGGATTAGCGGCGGATATGAAAGCAGGAAAAGTGAGAAAATATTGCAATAATTGTGAGGAGGATGACACGGATGAGCATGAGGATGTCAAGGATTTAAACGCTGAGTCTGATAAAATACTGAAACAAATCCTCAAAAAAGTGAGTGATATCCCTGGAATCAAACAACAACTGAGTGGGTTGAATGATACCATAAGTTTGCTATCGGATAAATATGATAAGTTGCTGTC
Source organism: Pyrausta purpuralis (assembly GCA_963924145.1). Taxonomy (NCBI): domain Eukaryota; kingdom Metazoa; phylum Arthropoda; class Insecta; order Lepidoptera; family Crambidae; genus Pyrausta; species Pyrausta purpuralis. Next base: position 1,653 of record CAWUPE010000262.1, read on the forward strand.
TGAACATGAATCCATGAAGTTGAAACTACATAAAGTTGAGAAAAATTTGAATGATCTGTCAGACCGATGTATTAATTTTGAAAAATGCAATATAGCAATGGAGCAAAAATTACAAGAAAATGACCAAATATATAGAAAAAACAATATAGAAATTGCAGGAGTTGAACAATTAGATAGAGAAAATACGCTAGATATTGTGACAAAAATCGGTCTGGAATTAAAATTGCCAACCCATAACATTGCTTGGGTGCGAAGATTGCCACAACGAAAACAAAATAAACCTTCATCTATCATCGTGGGCTTTCGGCCATGCGCAAGCGGCAGTGACGAGGGGGCGGAGAGAGCTCCTAGTCCCCGCGATACATGGCTGGCGCAGAGACGTAATCGTAACATCTTATCAAGCGATGTGATAACAGGCGGAACATTGAAAACTAAGATATTTATTAATGAGGATCTTAACAAGTATACACGCGAGTTACTATGGAAAACGAAGAACAAATTGAGGAATGAATATAAATACATATGGGTGTCTAAAGGCAGAATATTCGCAAAAAAAGGTGATAACGAAAAGGCGATGTGGATACGATGCGAAAGCGATATTGGCGAGATGAGTTTAAATAATTAAGACAGTTCCTTTTATATTGATTTAGTGCAAATATTTAGTAAAATTCACGTCACTTGATCTAAATCTAGTATCGAATTATACGGTTAAAGAGAGTATTTTAAACGACCTAGATGAATGGGTTAGTACGTTTAATGGGATGGAAAGCTTTGGCGTATTGCATGTAAACATAAGATCTTTAAAAAAACACTTTTCCGAATTTTTAGTCAGTATAAATAGTACTCTGAGTAAAATAGATGTAATTGTAATTACGGAACCTAATATTAATTTCAATGACCTGAGTTTTTTCAAAATTGATGGTTTTAACGAAAATATCTACACCCGCAAGGGGCAGAGCGGGGGAGGGGTGCTGGTGTACACACGCGAACGCCTCGCGGCCTGCGCCTGCATCCCCACCCAACTCGCGCGCATGGTAACAGCCGAATGTGTTGTCGTTAAAACGCAGAATGATCGTGATTCTATTTTTATAGTTGCTATTTATAGATCGCCGCGAATGCGAAAAAAATGTACGGTTAGTGATTTTATCCGGGAGTTAAAGAGCTTGATTGAGTCCATACCACCTAATAATAAAATAATTCTTTGTGGAGATATAAATATAAACTTGATGAAAAATACAGACACTAACGTCATTTCCTATGAAAACTTATTGAGCGAGTTCGGGTTTGTAAAATGCATAAGTACGGTGACGAGAAGAGAAATTTTAGTTGATAAACTAGTCGAGTCGTGCCTAGATCACATTTATATACGTTCTCCTTGTGCCTTTATTAATTCTTCAGTAATTCAACATAAAGTTTCTGATCATTATTATGTAGTTGCATCAATTAATTGGAATGATTCACAAAGGCTTCCAGGTTCCACTAACCTCACATTTAAAACACATCGTGTAATGGATAGCAAACTTTTATGTCAGAAATTAAAAAGCATTAATTTTGATACTTTACTAGACATTGATTGCCCATTAGAATTATATCAAAAAATAAATAAGTTATTTAATGATGCATACAGTGAATGTTATGTGACTAAGGTTATTAGACCAAAAAGTAAAAGGGATAAAAAGATTTGGATTACACAACAGTTAAAACAATTAATTTTAGAAAGAGACAGGTTATTTAAAATTTGGAGTGTTGACCGTAAAAATATGTTAAAAAGATTAGAGTTTACCAGATTACGTAATAAATGTAATAAAGCAATTTTTAAAAGCAGAATGGAGTATGAAAAACAAGATATAAATAACTGTAAAAATAATTTAAGAAAACTATGGGATAAGTTAAATTCATTATTGGGATTTAAGAAAGAATCTTTAGACACCACAATATTAAAAAACATGAAGAATTATGGTGACATTACTACTTTATGTAATAAATTTTCCGAAACATTTGACCATGAAGTGAAACTCTGTAAACACTTTTGCTGTGATAAGTGGCTTGACAGGAATACTTATGTCAAAAAACCAAGCTTATGTATGAGATGGAAAAATGTAACTCCAAAGGAGGTAGATAAAATAATAAATAATATGTCAACTCAAAAGTCGCCAGGATGTGATTCGATTCGTATGGGGGATTTAAAGTCATTGTCCAAAACAATTAGTCCTATTATCGCACACCTTACTAACCTGTGTGTAAACAAAAATAATTTTCCATCAAAATTAAAACAAGCAATAGTTCGTCCAATATTCAAAAAAGGTAAAAAAAGAAGACTGTTGTAATTATAGACCTATTTCAATATTGTCAAGTATAGAAAAAATTATCGAAAGATGTATTGTGAATCAGCTTAACTCTTATTTATCTGATAATAACATAATAAATGACAGTCAGTATGGATTCCAACTGGGCAAGGGTTGTGCTTCTCTCATATCTTCGTTCACTAATGAAATTAACCAATCATTAAATGATAAGAAGATCGTGGTGGCTGTATTTTTTGACTATAAAAAGGCCTTCGACACCCTGGAGCACGAGACTCTGCTTCAGGCTATACGGGAATGCGGAATAGAACAGCCTCTGTGCCCGTGGTTCGGCTCGTACCTGTCGGGGCGCTCGTACAGAGTGCGCGTGAGCGGCAAGGACAGCGCGCCGCGCGCCGCGCCCTTAGGGGTGCCCCAGGGCTCGGGGTGCGGCCCGCTTGCGTACCTCATGCACGTCAACAGCCTCACCAACGTAATCCGTCATTGCACTCCTTACATGTTCGCCGACGACCTGTGCGTGCTCAGGGACGGTACTGATCTGCAGAGTATACTAGAACTCGTGCAACGGGATGTCGACAGCATTGTTAAATGGTCCCACGATAATGGAATTGTATTATGTGCTCAGAAAACTAAAATGTTGATTATAAAATCACCTTATTCTCAAATCCCTATGTCAAACGATCCCATAGTTATAGCTCATTCTTATGATTGTCTACACAAAGGCGTCAATATTCATTGTAATTGCATTCCTATCGAAAGAGTATCCAATGTCAAATATTTAGGATTAATAGTCGATCAACATTTCTCCTGGTCTGACCATATTGATTATATTTGTAATAAACTTAGAATACTGTTGGGTAAATTTTATCACTTAAAGAATAGAACACCTCGAAGTGTATTGAAAATGTTGTATATGACTTTAGTAGAATCCGTGGTGTCATATGCTCTCGATAGCTATGGACTGACCTTTAAATCATACATAGACAAAATTGAAGCTTTACAAATGAGATTTCTAAAACTACTTGTGAATAAAAAGACAAAATCCAATTGTAACAATAACTACTACCAATTATTTAAAATCTGTAACATCTTGCCAGCCAGTGTTAAACACAAATATCTTTTACTAACTAATAACCAAGGGCGTCGGGAGCGTATGACACCGCTGCAACACAGCCAGCTCACTCGAGCTGTTTCGAGCGGCCGGTATGTTGTACCTAGGGTTCTAAACTACTACGGAGATCGTACACTACAAAAACGCTTACCATATTTAGTCAACGCCCTGCCGCTCGAAATAGCTAAACTGACAAGCAAAAAAGAATTTGGCACTAAGCTGAAACGGCACTACATGAGCTTATTGTAGCATACATTATAATATGTATGTTACAATATGTTTATGTACGTGTATTCTTATACATATAAAGATCATTTGTTTAGTTAAAGCTACACAATTAAACTAAGCGAGATTCGCACTCGCAGTCAACCACTAAAGTGGTTTGCGAGGCAATTTAGTAAATTTGTATTTATATTGTTAAATTAAATAAAATAAATAAATAAATAGCATAAAAATATTTCGCAACTTGCAAATCAAAAATATGGTTTTGCGTAGCATTTGTTTTTATCACGTATTCGTCTTATTTTTCTTGGCCTATGCCAGCGCTCTCGTTTGCTTTAGATGAGGAACTAGCAGAATGCTGAGAAGACACAGAGGCATAAGCATTTTCATTGACTTCTACAACAAATAAACAGTAACCTTCATAACATATATATTTGTAATGTTACTTAGTCTTAAAAATATATGTCTTTCAGTCTTTGGAAAAACGTATCCTACAATGTGGAATGTTAAGATGCGTGTCCGCTACCGCGACACCTGTGCGGCGTGATTTTTGTATTGTTAAATCATAAGTACCTACCACATAAACCAAGACAAATAAATAGTATGACAACAAGAATCGAAGGTAGGTATTGATACAGGCGGCGCGTTGCGCCGATAGCGGATACCCATAGATTACATACCGCGCCAATCTGAACACTCCGTTAAGAAAGCGCCGAAAGCTGACATGTCGGCGAGTTTGGTGTGAAGAGACTGAAAATAACATCTTTCCTGCGCTCCCGGCACCTTTGTCGCTCGCGCCACCGACTTCGTCTGTGCTTATGTTACGATTGCGGTCCATTTCTGTCACACATGTTTCCAAACGCTTTTTCATTTTTGCTACTATTAGTAGCAAGGGCTTAAAGCCCATTAATTCGTTATTAAAGCATCTACACACCACTTTGTTAAACTTTCCGCAAGCGGACTTCTTTTCATTCAAATAAACCCACACAGCTTTTTTTTTTCTTCCAGACATTTTTGCCTTATTCCCCTCTTTCACTAATCAATAACAAATGACAGAGCGTAAAGCAAACCACGTCGCGTGTTTTAGTTTCGGAGAATCCCCGAATTGTATCGCTATACTCGCACGTATGGCATTGCACGTGTGGGCGTGCCGAAATTTGTCGGGGGGCAGTCACTGGACACTTTTTGGTTTATTTGGTTGCAGTAAAAATTTATTGATTTAAAAAAAACACTTGATTAAAATCAGTGATTTAAATCAAGTGACTTAAATCATATCAACCCTGCTTCAGAGTGATCTCGCCTCTTGGACCTGCGGCTGCGGTGTTCAGTGATGAGGCTCGTACAGGCAATCTGAATTTAAGATTTTCTGCGAAGGATATATACCGCGTCATTAAGGGCATGGTATGGGGTAAATCCCCTGGTCACGACCACCTTAGCATAGAACAACTGCAGTGTGCAGGTATCCATCTACCAAAGGTCCTATCTTTTTTGTACAACATCTGTCTCAGCCACTCTTACCTGCCAGATGACTTTATGCGTACCATAGTTGTGCCAGTTATTAAGAACAGGTCGGGGGATCCATCGGACTTGTCACATTACAGACCAATTTCGCTGGCCACTGTAGTGGCCAAGGTGCTGGATAGTTTGCTTGATCAACAATTAAGCAGGCACATAAAATTTAATGATGCTCAGTGTGGCTTTCAACCTGGCCTTTCGACGAAAACTGCCATCTTGTGCCTCAAGCAGACTGTCCAGTACTACACTGAAAGGAACACTCCGGTCTTTGCGTGTTATCTTGACTTGTCCAAGGCCTTCGACATGGTGGCCTTCGAGTTGATCTCATTGTTGCCAATTTGGGATCTGATGATGTGATTTTGGTGTAATAGTGGGAAATCCTCAAATTTCAAAGCACGTATAATGTTTTTTTTTTTTTTTACTAGAATCTTAATGTTGACGAGTTGTTACGTCTGATAGTCAACATTTTGTGGGGCTTAGAGTCATAAGGTGCGACTTAGCCCCCCCCCCCTCTCCTAATCACAAACAATTAAGAAATAAAATTAACTTTAAAGAAAAAGTCAAAACCAAAATGCACTAAAAAGTCTGAAATAAACTTTTGACCAATGAAAGGAATGGAATCCATTTTAGGCAAACAATTTCTTTTTGGAGTCGGTGCCATCACTATGACCATCAAGCATCAACTATCACAGCACCGACTCCAAAAAGAAATTGTTTGCCTAAAGAGTTTATTTAAGATAGTAGTAGATAATAGTGCATTTTGGTTTTGAAGTCGGTTTTTACTTTTTTTAAAGTTATTGAGACTTTGGGACTTTCAATCGCTAACATTGTTTGTAATTACTTACTGTCATTAAACTGTCTCTCCATAGTTTTCGCATGAAGATACTAAGTTATTACCTGTCACATGTTCAACTAACTTTTTTATAAAGTTCATTGTTTATAAAGTCAAAATATTGCATAAATTTTAATATTATATAACTTCTCGGTCTATTATTTTAAAATTTGTCATGAACCCAATTTATACAAGCACTTAGGGCTGATTTTCATCTAGAGCGATCGCAACTCTAGTAACTTTCTCGATCTAGTAAATAGGCATAACACATACCACGGACAATGATCTCCTGCGCCCAATCAGCTGGCTCGCGGCCGGACCGCGTGCCCAACACCCGGCCCGTCGAGTCCATAATCGTGAGCGAATCGTTCAGCCGCTCGGTCGAGCAGCCTTGCTCGAACACAACTCGCAACATCGATGCACCCGGGATCTTTACTACACCTATTTAGGGGAAACAGTAGTTAAATACCAAACTTGTAGTACCAAATTCATTCAAAACATAAAACCAATAACAGGCCAGAATATGCTGTTACTAGCGGTCCCCGCGACTACATCCGCGCGTTTTGAATTTGCTTTCTCGCCTACCGTATAGCCTTAAGCGATAAATGACACAACAATATTTTGTTTCAAATAGATCCAGTAGTTCCTGAGACTAGCGCGTCCAAACAAACAAATTAAAGAACGTTCAAAGTTATAAACAAGCTTTACAATAATAGTATAGATAACTACGTAATTTTTTTAAAACCCAAATCTATAACTCAGCGCTTCAAATAAACTGTTCACTTACCAGAAATGTCAGTATCATCAGCATAAGGATGGGGGCTGTCCACGGTCACGGACTGGTCGCCACCCGCTGCTGCTTCTTCTAACTCGCATACACATACTTCTACCACCATATCCGCGACTGCTGGCTTGCTGGCACATAAGGCTAGGAGAAGAAGAAAAACTTTTTAGAGTCAATATGGAAGTTTATGGGCCAGTGCAGATACGAGTAAAGACTAAAGAGATCAAGATTGTATTTCAAACTTAACATACACGGCATACAGTTGATATTGCCAATGTGCGTTTCTTTTTAACAGTATATCGTGTATTTGAGTTTAGTTTCAATATTTTTTTTCGATCTCATCATCGCACTTCCCTAGATCTACGCTTGTCTTGTCTCTTATCTTTATTTTTATAAAACATCTCAGTATGAGTAGCACTAAATAATTATCAATATGGTGCCGTGAAAAGATCTAAATCTTGCAGTTAAGTCTATTATTTTTATACTCACCCATCAGAACGTCAGTGATAATTTTCACTGAGTTGTTGGCGTCTGGTATCCTTCCTGCTGCTGCTAATTTCAGTAGATCAACCAGAGCTCTCGCATCAGACTCTCCTAATTGAGATGTGAAATCATCTAGCACCATCTACAATAAAATTACAAATTATTTAAGAGCTAATGAAAGTAAGGAAAATGTAAAATCATAGCTTTAAGTTTAATATATTTATTTATACTTCAGTATTCGTCCTCGATATTAGTATTATACACATGTAGTATCGCTTGCACTTATTACCACATAGCACAATTTTAGAGCTAGAAAAAAATCAATTACAACAAATTACAACCAAATTCCGTGTCCGGTAAAAATAATTAAATAAATTATGAACATTTCCGTTACGTCACATCCTCCACGCCATAGTTTTCGCAGTCTTCATTCGCTTATTGTGCTTCGCCACAAAAGCACGTCTATTTTCGTTCCGTGCATAAAACATTTATTTACATTTTTTGTGATTTCAGTGATTTTAGTGAACTATCAAGAATCGATTCTTTGAACTCAAGATCCTTCCGGATCGTTGAACAAATACGCATGTCTGTGCGTAAATACAAGGTTTATAGCACCTCGAAACTGTATTTCGGACTTTTCCACGCTTAAACCATTTCGGCCTCTACTGTTCAGTCAATACGCATCGTACAGTATTTTGGACTGTTTTGTGCGTACTACAAGGTTTCTAGCACTCGGATTTGTATTTCGGACTCTTCCACGCTAAAACCATTTAGCTTCGTCTCAAGACTTAGCTTGACTGAACACGGCCGCTGCAGTTGACGGGCAACGGAGAAAAAGCTACACATGTGCAACCCGCATGGGCGGCGTCGCATCTGCCCCTAACATCTAGAGATGATGTAGTCCTGCCACCATCAACACCGCCGAGCCACCCACGTCTCGCATGTATATATGTGTGATGCAGCTGGGACAAAGGGCGGTCGACGACACCACAAGAGATCGGGATACAACCGGTGAGTCGTTACAAATCCTGCAATAAATGGACGGTTTCCATTCCAAACCTATTAGATATTTTCTCTGGACCGATCCTACTACTTGCCTAAGCATGAAAATTGCCACACATACCTTTTTTTGTTTGTGTGTGTTCATCTGAACACGGCCAAACCTGGCTACGAAAGCTGAAATATTTATTTCACGCCACTGCCCTCGCCTTCTGTGCGACGCGCAGATTCACCATTCATCATCATTTTATTTTATTTCACTTTTACCGCCTAAGAAACGACAAAAAACGCCTACTAGGTACTTTTTTGAAACTATATGTATAGTGTTTTATCACTACACAAACTTTGTATAGAACACGGGTAGATTCCTTGTCTTACAACGTTGTTTTTTACAAGTGTTTTTTATATAATTTATAATGGTTTTAACAATTTTGAAACAGTTTTATTTCGATTAGTGAGAGCGCAGCTCGATTAGTTGCCAAAGGTTGCAGGTTATTAAATAGCCCTGCTTAAATTAAGAATGTTTTTTTATGCAAATTTCTTATTTTATTTTGTTTATAACTTTCTCGTCATGAACAAACAGGTATTATTACCAATTAATAAAAGTTGGAATACAATGAGTGCACCGCACAGGTATCAAGCAGCTGCTAATGGTTTTAACATCAGCTATGTACCTCCATCACCGTCGCAAGTGACGTCCTCGAGCGTGGGATCGCATCGGACCGCAACACACACGCAGACTGCAGAACACGAGGTACCTACGCTACGTGAGTCGACATGAGTCATTTGAAAAATAGTAGCATAATATGATCAGACACTATCTTAGTGAAAGGTTAATGAAACATTTTTGACAAGATGCGAGTCGCACCTTATTAAAAATTCGAATATCGAGCGAACATAGTTTTACAAATTAAACAAGTTTTTTTTTCCATTGCTGCTGCATGTATGATGTACAGAGCGTGATGTCATACAAGTCCAGTTATTTCTTTTTTAAATTTAATATGCATTATAAGAAAAAATAAAAACACAATTTAACAGATGATATCTGTACAGTGCAAATTAATTTCAAAACATTGTTTTATAACCATCATCACCTTGAATACCCCTGTCGTGGCAGATTTTGTACTTTATTATAATATTGCTTGTTTTATAAAGGAAATGAATATTGTAGGTTTATTTCAATTTTCCTTAAGATATTTTTGAACTATTTTCCACAGCAATTCTGTTGCTTTTTTCTCTTTTTATATGGAGATTTTGGTTAAATAGAAGAGATAACTAATTTTACAAGAGTTTTAGATGTCAAATATTACTGTTAGTTGGTTGGTGCACGCCAATTAACCATTACATTGTGATATATTAACCAAGGTAGACTTAATTTACAACCGTGGTTTTGTATACTTTTACTAATTAGACTACAAGTATTTTTTGGAGTACAAAAAAGACCTCAAAAATAACTAGACAGTTGGCACAGTAGACACAATGCTTAAGTATAAGGATATCTTTACTTTATTCTAAATACAGGAATAAAAAGCTACACATAATATTTAGTTATACAAGCCTAAATATTTAAACTTTACTTTTTAATTCTAAACATTGACACATTAGTTTACTACAGGAAAACGGTGAAAAATCAAGTTAATTATTATCTTTGCTCACCTTTTTCTTATTTGTTTCCTAAAAACATGCAAAATCTGCACGTTTTGTTTTGTTCTCAGCTGGTTTCGACTATGAATCAAAGCATACATGTAAATTTAAAAGGCTATGACGCTTATGATCGCTATATGAATATTATACCGACATACATTTTATCCGATATTATTGCTGGTTAAATATTATTTATAAATTCTATCCAGAAACTTAGCGATATTACTTTGGTTGCGAGATTATTCTGACGCCTCAACTACGGGGTAGGGCGCGGCCTGTGAGAACGGGTCAGCAAGCGCTCAGTGATTACAACTAGACATACTATTTTTTTATCACATCGATTTTTGTGAAGCTCGAATATTTACTGCATAATTTCGAAATACCTTCATTAGATAACGTAGCCGCATAAAACTTATGAGGGTAAACAATAATACCTACCCACATTTACATTTCTATAAATATTTGCAATTCTGCTAAATATAAAATCCGTTGGTTGATAATACTGTTTTATAGGAATTAGTGACGCGCTGTCACCCGAATATGACAAAGCCATTATTTTACACTGGGTTACATTACAGTGTGTGATTTGTTAATTTGGTACACCTATGACTGCTAATTGGCTAACCGCATTTACTAATATTAATAAAATATGTGCCAAATATGAGTCGTGATTGGAA
>CAWUPE010000263.1:0-23858 GCA_963924145.1 Pyrausta purpuralis
TTCGGTGTAGCAAAGACGCGTTGTTTTTGCGCATAATAGCTTCAAAGCTGGCTACTCCTGCCAGCGCAAACATCGCAGAAGCGCGGCAGCCACATCAAAGCCCTATACTATATTTGACGGTGATATGTCCACTCGTAAGAGACATGTAAGTATATGTATTTCAACTCAGAGCTTGACTTGGAGCGGCTTGTAGGCACCTGCCTACTAACGTAATCCGATCATCCTACTTTATCTAAAACACGACTGATGTCGTTTTGAGTGCTTTCGCCCTTTCTCTGAATATAATGCAGTGAGTGTGAGTGGTTCTGAAAAGCTAAATTGAGTAAGAAGCTTTCTAACACGACGTGGGAGGTGTTTTAGTTTTCAAAGGTTACAAAAATCCACTTTAATTTCAAGAAAATTATTTTTTGGTAGACCGTCTAGCAGACACAGCAAACCATGTCTAGCCACCGAACATATTTTTTGTACTAGTGTAAGTAATGTTGAGAAACGCATGGCTATTAAGTTTCTTAATGTTGAACTTGCCTTGATGTTCTTGCGATTACCTTTATTAATTCGAGTTTTAATATATTAATTTACCAAGTAAAGATTTATATATCAGTGGAGACGTGTAAATGGTCTTCTTTTTATTTAAATCACAAGCAATAATTTCGCTAGCTGTAAATATCCAAAAAAAAACGTAGTTCTAAGTATGAAAGATGATGCAGCCCATCAGGTTTTTGTATCAGGCCATTTGACGGGGATAGATCGCCGCGAAACCGTTCGCTTACTCGACCCACATATCGCTAACAGTAACAGCGACCTCAGTGGTAGTAGGCTCAGTAAATGTACTGAAAAACTAGTATCAAACATGTAATAAATAAAGAAAGATGCAAAGTTGCAGGTACCAGTCACCTTCAGTAGACAGTTACGAAACAAGCTAACTATATATATATCGTCTATCTATAGAGGTATGTGCTTAGTTTTGACTCGTGCCGAGAGAACAACTTTCTTAATCAATTTAATTATTTAGAATTAATGCGAAGGGTAGGAGCCTCAGATACAAAACAATCCTTAATTCTGTTATATAGCTTGAGTGCATGACATCATCTTACTAATCTGAGTAATAATTTACTTAATGCAAATCTGTGATGACACTTCCATTGCATTTGATGTGTCTTCTTACCAACCGAACTTTATATGTTACTGTCCGGTATGAAGAAACGCATCAGCGTGGGAATTAAAGAAAAAAAATATCTTTCTATGCATCCAAACTTGTCGCCTTTCCGCAAGGGAGCGGGCCTACTACATGACGTTAGGTACTTCACTAACAGCCTACTCTTTGTGCTAACGCATACCACGGGGACAAAGAGCCATCTTTGATGTCCCACTAATTCGATATAGTACTTCATTGCACACTAGTAGAGTATTGGTGTACTATTTTAGAGAGGGCGGTGTAATCGATACATGTACAAAAGAATAATACGATGTAGTCTCCGTAGCCGATTTTGACTAAGGTGGCCAGAAATAACGACTAATCGTCTGTGTGGGACATATTATATTGTACAAGTGAGTGCGCAAATACAGGTGCACTCTCTATTTCTTTCACTCTTCTAATCCGATGGGACAGCAAACAGCAATCTAACACGACTGGAGCATATTATCTGGGACCGGAAAGAGATCGGGCGCAGAACCAACGGCCTTTCTTGCTTTTATGAGGCACTTTCACTTTCACAACTTCCAAACTCCAGGCTACAGGCAGGTTTATATTTTTTTGGCCCGACCCGGGGATCGAACCCAGAACCTTTGGCGCAGCCGTCGCTTTAAAGTATGAACCTCTTACCGCTGCGCCATCGAAACAGTTTAGTTAATACGATACTGACTCCGCTGTTATAGTAACTGTTTGAGAGAGAACCATACGTTATTTATTGGTGAGTGAATTTTGGTACTGTAGCTTTTAACTGTAAACAACTGACTTATTAAACTACATTAATTCTACCTACCCTTGCTACCGTTTTATGCAGCCCTTACATAAAATTCAAATTATTTCGACGATTCGAAACTACAAATATTACAACCTAACCTCCTCTGAATACCTTAGCACAACACAAAGGCTCTGTAACAAATGACTAACATTTGCGTGTTCATGACGTTTATTATTTGAGTGAACTTGCCTGTGAGCTTTAAGTAACCCGAGGGGGTCTTACTCAACTACCAGAATAAAACACTTTGAAAGAGGGGTATACCGATATATCTGCCAATAACAAACAAGCAAGTTCCAATTACTCCGTGATCATTGCGCTTGCAAACGGTGCCGAAATATTAGGAGCTTATAAATAAAATTAAAATTAAAAAAATTGAAACACCTTCAAATACAAACACTAAAAACAAAACAAGCGGTTAAATTTTTATGAAAAAATATGTTCGTCTTTTTCAGTTATTATTAAGTAACAATGTAGTTGATTAAACTAAAGTAACTTCTCCTCAGTGTAAACAAATACTTCAGTGAAAACTGCACCAGAATCGGTCCAACGGAACGCGAGATATTTGCGGAAAACATATCTACATACATACAAACATACAGGTCGAACTGAGCACCTCCTTTTTTTGAAGTCGGTTAAAAAGGAACAGGGTCGAAATCCCATAGCTAACTATTCAAATATCAGAATCCATAGGTTTTGCTAGTTCATTCGCGGTAAGTCTCAAACTCTGGTTATGATGTGCGAAGCGTCGTAAGCGTCGTCGGCGTATCGTATCCGATGAGTCTTCTCACCGGAGACAGTAGGTAAACCTACAAAAGACATCAATAACTTAAATTGATTTTTTTTGATTTTGAAATGATCTTTATTAATAAGTGGGCCATTATTTGAGCACCGTTTTTTGATGGTCACACGTATCTAATTCCAAACATATACAATGTGTAATTTAAGAATAAATTTTGTATGTTTTATCATGTATCTATCTATATGAATTCACTTTAAAATGTGTAATAATATTTGTAGTTTTGTAAAAAAAAATTTTTAATCATCGGAATCGGGAGTAAAACTGCTGTTCTTCGCGCGTCACACCGAGTTGGCGCTCAGTTTAAACACTTATGTCTTGCTGAGCTTTTACATTATACTAACATAATATATGTCAAAAAATTGGACATATAGTCAGGATAAGTTATATTGAGGTGGAAAAAATCTATCTTTAGATTTAAATTTAATATAATTCATTTTTTGACGGTCACACGATTTAAGCATTTTTGAAAATGTGACACATAAATGCTCATAACTTTAAAAAGGTTCAACCTATCGACACAAACCATAGGTCTGCAGAAACTTTAGACGGGTTAAAACACTAATAGAAGTCAAATAAATATCTCACAGCAATGAATATAGCTTATTACAGCTCCTTGCTTTTTATTTTTTTCTTCAGGCCCTAGTTCATGTGACCCTTCATGGGTGATTTTTTAAGATTATAAGTCAGCGTTACGAATAAATATCTACTATTGAATCATAAAACTCATAGTCAAGATTCATTTGAGCTAATTAGATTACATAAGCGTTAGTTACTTAATTTAATATTTCTGAAAATGTAAAATTTTCGTCACTTGCGTGGCACAATTTTCGTGGTCAATTGCCCACGAAAGTTACAAATCATACCACGAAAGGTTATTAAAGTGTACTGATCTCACTAGAATTTATATTTTATGGTTTGTAAATGCATTTAAAATGACCGCCTTAACGTTCTATACTTGAATTTTTCTACTAAGACAGTTTCCAGAGGCACAGATATGATTTATAGAAATAATGAAGCTTACTAGAAAAATATGTAGAACATGACGCCTTAAATCTTGATTCTCATTCGGCTTTGAATCGCCTGATCAATCTTTTTACTAATTATATAACAGCGTTAAGTAATCACAATAAGTTACTCTTATAGAAGCATACTCATTAATTTATTAATTTTCGTGCATTATTCGTTATTACCCCAATTTGTGTAGTTGACATGAGAAAATGATGAATATCACAAAAGCAAACCTTGAAAATAATTATTTGTCACTAATAAGAATGATGGCAATTTATGCCAGTCGTCTTAATTTAATCAACCAAGCGGCATGGCTAAAATTTGAGCCTGGTCTAAAGCTGGAAATTGTCGACTAGACCGATAAAAGAGTCTTCTTTGAGGCTACTAGATAAAGACTTGAAATCATGAGTTTGCTTCACGGGAAAAAAATACAATAAAACTGATACTATAACATCCAAGGTTTGACAATAAGTGCGTGACGTCTGGTGTTTATTTCCAAAGATGCTAAAGAAATAGTTTAATTCTCAATTGGATAAGAAAAGGTCTTATTTTGGACGCTCTTACAGCTATGATCCAGCAGCTAGTAGTCTAAATAGTCTCACTCCAGACAAGAAAAATATCTGGAAGACTAATTTATAGCTTGTAAAGTTTATTAAGAGAATCACCTTATGCATTTGACTTTGAAAATGAGTTATGACTCTTCTCATAATAGCCGGCAAATATCTGACTACTCAAATGCAGGGTAACCCTGCATTTGAGTAGTCAGATGTCTATATGTAATTTGAGGCACTTCTTTGGAGGGTAAAGAGTTGATTGCTACAGATTTGCTACCATGTACCTTAGCTTACCCTTACCTTTATAACCCTAGATAATTTCGACAGAATGCGAATACTTACCAAGATTGGTCAAGGAAGTGATTAAGTTGCAAAATACTAAAAATTCGATCGTGAGTATGGGTTTAAATTGTCGAATGTCAAAATATCATTGATTTGAAAGTGTGAAACTGTAAAATTTAACAAAGTATTCTATCGCTGGCAGATATTGCCAGTGTTATGTGTCGAGAACAAATGCGAGTAAACAGTGAATTTGAGGTCAGTGATACCGCAAGTGAGTGCAATAAAAGACTTACTTTTTAGAGGGCAGACCATTAAGTCTGCAAATAACAGCTCATTCCCAACAGTTTTAGGTACCAGGTGATCATGGCACTTGCGACAATGTTGAAATATCGGATACTCATAAATAATTTGCTGACGACCCGTCTGGTGTAGTGGTCGAGAAATCGCCTACTACGCAGCGGGTGCGGGTTCGATCCCCGCACAATGCAAACATTTGTGTGCATGAACATGTCTGTTTGTATTGGTCTGGGTGTTTTCTATGTATATCATGTATGTATTTACAAAAAAAAGTATTATATCCGTTGTCTGGCACCCATAACACAAGCTTTGAGTAGCTTACTCTGGGGCTAGATGGCGATGTGTGGGAATGTCCAAAGGATATTTATTTATTTATTTATTTAATTTGGTACATAGTAGTAATGTCGAAGGTAACAAACTATTCTTATGTTAGTGTTCATCATGAATGTTTCAAAATAATGTAATACCTAACCACATTACTTTTTGTCTCATCTTCATTTAAAGTCATGATTATACTCATGGCTGTAAAACAAATGTGTTTATTATTATGATGTTTGTAAGTTTGTAAAGGCTAATTAACCGATACTAACATTCAATTCATGTTATGTCAAATTATCTTTTTAGCAGCAAGTATAATAAATGCAGTATTTAATTATGTATAAAGTTCAATATAAGGTAATATTTCAAGTAATTGAAACTTTTATTACCGAATTATTTATCCAAAAAGACGCTGCGTAACTTTCGTGTCACGGTGAGTAACTTTCGTGGCTGACGAAATTTCAATATTAAATATCTACATGAATAATGAACCGATTTTCATGAACTTACAGATTTTGTTACAGTTTGATAGATACTTTAAAGCAGTATTTTTTTCATTTGAATAATATCAGTATTAATTTTCGCCACGAAGGTGACACGAAGAACACTTTCTGAAGAAATGCCCAAGTAATAATTACAATGCATTGCTTATCACCTAGTGTTCATTGTAATCCTAGGTATAGCTATCTTAATATCAATATTCATTATAAGATTATTACAATCTGTTATAACTTTTGATTATAAAAACTTCAGGTACCTACATGAGTTACAAACTTACTATTCACTTCTTAGCAGCTGTACATTTCCCGCAGTTAACAAGCACTTGTACGGCACTTATTTTTTTTTTTGCAATGTATCTATTCAATTATATTTAATGGTTTTCAATGTATTTAATAAAAGTATTCAATTTAATTTAATCAATTCAATTACGATAATATCATTAATTATTATTATTACATATTGTTTATTAAATTAGAAACATTGTTCTATTGCCTACACAAATAACGAATAGTGCCCTCGACATAATATCAAGATGGATCGAAACATATCACCATGGATGTTGACTTTTAACAACCTACCTACCTTAACTTGCATGTATAGATGATGATGATGATGATCCCGGCCGATTTCGGCCACGGCGACTGTCTTCAACTACGGTTTTGCCGTTGATGAGCTCGCATGTGGCTTATGTAGCCAATTTTGTTTATAAAAATCCTCGCACATTGCGGGCATGAGAGCACACCGTTCACAAAATTATAGCCGATAGCCGCAGGTGGTCGGGCTTTCAGCTCGTCGCGTCTGGCATCCAGCTCAAGTAGCCGCCGGTTTTCAAAGGCTTTGACGCTAGATTTAACAAGTGCTCTCCACTCCGGCCGTCTGGCAGCCTGCTTCTCCCACAGAGATAGATTGATGTCGCACTGCTTCATGTGTCGCTTCAGCACATCTTTATACCTAAGGAGTGGTCCGCCATGCCTCCGCATGCCTTCCTTAAGTTCTGAGTAAAAGATGCGCTTAGCTGTTCTTTCCTCCGTCATTCGCGTCACATGCCCGCACCACCGAAGCTGACGCCGCATAAGGTACGACTTAATGCCACCTACATTAGCCCTTCGCAGCACTTCAGTATTCCGTACACGGTCAGACCAATGGATGTGAAGTATTTTCCGTAAGCACTTGAGGTGGAATCGGTCTAGCACACGGATGTGACGGCGATACACTGTCCACGTTTCGGCAGAGTATAAGATGATGGGCAGCACAACTGCCATGTAAACAGCTATTTTCGTTGCCAGCCTAAAGTCGTGTGAGTTAAAGACCTTGGAGTCCAGCTTGCCAAAGGCCGCTGCAGCAGCGCCGATTCTGCTGTTGATCTCTGCATCATGGTCACACTTAGATGATATTGTGCTCCCCAGGTAGCGAAACTTGTCCACCTGCTTCAACTTATCCCCTCCGAGTGTAATATTCAGTGACTCGCGACCATGAATGTCCAAAGACATCACCTCCGTCTTTTTAACACTGATTTTTAAACCAAATTTTTGGCACGACTCGTGGAAATCGGACATTAGCTGTTGCAGGCCCCCTGGCGATTCTGCTACGAAACACAGGTCATCGGCGTACATCAACTCAGTGATCACGGCATGTGATACTTTGGTGCGGGCTTTTAGTCTGGCAAGATTAAAAATATTGCCATCCATGCGGAAACGGATACGGACACCTTCAGAAGTCTTTTGTGAGACCTCCTGGACTACGACCGAAAAATATAACGCGAACAGTGTGGGTGCTAGAACGCACCCCTGTTTTACCCCACAGGTGACGGGCAAAAAATAGGACTGTTCGTTGTTAACAGTGACGCAGCACTGCATGTCGTCGTGCAGGAGTCTTAGAAGTCTCACAAACTTCTCCGTACACCCGATTTTATGAAGAACAAGCCAGAGGGCTTCACGAGGCACACTATCGAAAGCCTTTTCAAGGTCAACAAAGCAGAGATATAGAGGACGATTTTGCTCTCTGCTCTTCTCCTGTAATTGTCTCACTGAGAATATAGCCTCACACGTACCTCGTTCTGGTCGGAAGCCGAACTGGGTTTCAGGAAGAAGTTTTTCAGAAAGCGTCATAAGTCGGTTCAGCAAGACTCGTGCAAAGACTTTTCCAGGGACTGATAGCAGTGATATACCACGGTATGAATTACAGTCGGACCGGTCACCCTTGTTCTTGTATAGCGCCTTTATCCGTGATACTTTAAAAGTAGATGGAACTTGTTCTTCTTGCCACATACGAACAAACTGTTCCCATATAGCCGAATGCAACTCATCACCGCCGTATTTAAGCAGTTCTCCCGGCATAGAATCAATGCCCACCGCACGCTTATTTTGTTGTTGTTTGATGGCGAGAGCAATCTCCTCACGAGTGAGTGTCTTGTCCAGTTCAGTAGCGACAGGGAGTTGAGGAATCGAACGAATGTGTTCCAGGTCAGCAGCCCGATCCACATTAAGCAGAGTGCTGAAGTGTTCTGCCCATCGTGCAAGTACTTCCTCTTTGCTCTTAAGTAAACCTACGCCCGAGAGCGGCTTTAAAGGTATTTTGGCAATAGAGGTTGTGCCAATTAGTTTCCGAACCTCGCTGTAAAACTCACCGAGCTGATTCGTGTCAGCGAGCCACTGAATCTGTTGAGCTTTCTCTCGCCACCACTTGTCTTTTGCCTCCCGAGATAATCGCCTCAGCTGCAGGTTACTTTCTCTGATCTCCACAACGCTCACATTTTGGTCAGCTCCGCGGTGTTGTCGGAGAAGACGGCGGTGCTTATCAATCGCTTCCGTTAATACTTCGTCATTCTCATCAAACCAATCCTCGTTCTTACGGACTCTACGACCCAAAGAAGCAACTTAAACACTGTTTAACAAGATAATTAACACGAAAAAAAAAAAAAACCTAAAACCAAGCAACATGATAGACGAGCTACGTGTGAAATAATTTCATACAATCATAAATTAAATTAAGTGACCATAAGTAGCTACGAGATCTGCGAGTTATGGCTACGAGCGCATCGCACCGCAGTCGCCTAGGCAGTGGCCGGCGCAGGAGTAGCGAGTGCGTCTCACGCCGTGTTCAGTGCGTAGTGATGTGGTAGCCGCGTCAGGTATCGATATCGGTTGTTCGACGGTGGCTGGGTGCAACCGATGTTAGAAATTAATTTATTTTCGCGATTTCTTTTTAAATCAAGGTAAAATTTCTTAGTGACCTTTAGTATAAATTCAAACAAAGTTCGGAAATTTAAATCTCGATGCAAATTTAAGAGGTTAGTTCGAAAAGCAGTATTATAAGCTATCTTGAGTTGGTTTTGCAACACTTGAAGCTTACTGTGATTTGTTTGAGAGGTGTTACCCCAAACAGGGCACCCATATGAGATACAAGGTCTTATTAAAGTTGAATAAATAGCTAATTTGGTGCGACTACTAAGGAGTGAGTGCCTGTTAAGTAGGGGACAAAGGGCATGGAAAGCTTTCAAACATTTTAATCTTGTATGATGGACGTGATCATTCCATAACAATTTACGGTCAAGGTGTAGGCCAAGGTATTTAACAGAGGATTTCCAGTTTATACAAACGTTGTTGATCTTTAAACATCTGTTTGGTGTTAGTCGTTTTCGCTGTGAACAATATGGCTTCGGTTTCGGATGAGTTCAGTTTGAGTTTCCAATTACGAAAGTATTTTGTAAGTAGATCAATTGCCAGTTGGAGACGAGAGATAACCAAATCTAAGTCATTTGACGAAGTATAACAGGCCGTGTCATCTGCGAAACACGCGAGCTGAACTCTAGTTTGTATAGGAATATCGTTAAGATAGAGCAGGAAGAGATATGGACCTAAAATTGATCCTTGTGGAACTCCAGCAGGGATGAGGTGGGAAGAAGAAGATGTGCCATTTGAATGCACGATAAAGTGACGATCACGAAGGTAGCAGTTGATAATTCGAACTAATGGCAATGGGACGTTACCGAACTTCAGGAGTTTGTATATAAGGCCATCGTGCCAAACGGTGTCAAATGCCTTTTTAATGTCCAGCAGGAACATGCCAGTGAACTGTCCATGATTAAAATTGTGAGCTACAGTTTCACAAACTCTTGCAAGCTGCTGCACCGTAGAATGGCCGCTACGAAAACCAAATTGCTCATTAATCAGATACCTGGAAGTGCATTTCAGCAAGCGTGAGTACAAGAGTTTTTCCAGAAGTTTAGCAAGAGAAGGCAGGAGGCTAATTGATCTATAACTCGTAGGTATGGATTCGTCTTTGCCAGGTTTTTTAATAGGAATAATTTTAGCTATTTTCCATTTGGAAGGAAAATAAGCAAAGCGCAGACAGGCGTTGAAAATTTTGGATAGCAGAACAAAGGCCTTTTGGGGAAGGTTTTTCAATAGGCAGTTAGGGATGTTATCAACTCCTGGAGCTTTTCGTAATTTAAGGTTACGTATGTGAGACCATATCTCTTTGGGGCGAACAATCTAAAACCTATTGTCGGGACCAGAGCTATTCAACGACTCGACTGCGGCGTTTACTTCATTTTCTACTGAGTCAGTTTTCCAGTCGATTGTTAGGGTCATGTTCTGATTAAAAGCAATGGCCAGTTCCTCGCATTGATCTTGTGGAGTTGTGGTCAGACTGCCGTCCGTCCTTTTAAGAGGAGGAATGATTGTAGAAGAGGGTGTATTCTTAATAATTTTAGCAAGGCGCCAGAGATCCGAAGACGGGTTGTCGACTTTTTTAAGTTTGCTATGCCAGATGCGGTCATTATGAGCCTTAATGAGAGTCTTTATTTCAGTATTTAAGGTGTTAATTTGTTTATTAAGCTGACTACGCAGTAACGTATCGACCTCATTTTGGACATGCCTTCGGAGTTTATTCCTCCGAGTCATCTTTCTTTTGATGTTACGAGGCAAGGGTTCAATTTTGTGACAAGTTGTTGCTGATGGTATTGCAACCTCTTGAGCATGTATTATGCTTTCTGTTAAGTAGTTGATAGCTATGTCAATATCTTTTACCGACCCGTAAACCTTAGAAGAAAGATGGATGTTGTCATTTAAAGACTTTCTATAACAGGGCCAGTTGGCTTTGGGATATAGGTAGCGGTTTTTTGCTGTGCGATCGAGGGATACGCTAATTTGAAAAAATACTGGAAGATGGTTAGAGGACAATGCCGTAATTGTCCGGATTTGGTCGATGCCAGAAACATTATTGGTCAGTACGAGGTCAAGTATTGAGGGTTTAAGATTTTCGCGGTAGTGAACGAGAGTGGGGGCATTAGGCGCGTATATTGAAAAATCATTGTTAATACAATGATTGTATAATATATTACCATTGGTGTTAATAGCACCGACATACCAGTAATCGTGTTTTGCATTTAAATCACCCATTAGAAGAACCTGGTTATCAGATTTTAAAAGATGATCCAGGTCACTTGTTAGAAAGGGAAGGTTGGGGGATTGATAAACCGAGAAAATTGTAAATTTACAAATATTTGTATTTCAGACCGATTGCTTCCAGGTATTTGGTAGCAGGGGAACAAACCGGTGAGTGATCAATGTCATTTTTAATTAGTATGGCAACACCCTGCCCTCTACTATCAGCATGCTTGTCTTTACGATAGCAAGTATGACCAGGAATGTTGAAAATTATACGATGAGTTAACCGAGTCTCACAAATGGCTACCACATCAATTGCCAACTCACTCACCAGGTCTCGCAGTTCACTTTGTTTAACACCAACTCCATCGGCGTTCCAATATAGTACTCTTAAGCCGTTGGACTTAAAAATACTGGCCTAGATGCGACATGATTAAGGTGACCTTGTCTAACATGGTTCTACACTGAATGAATTGACCTTTTATTGTCTTAATCACAGTTAAGATCTGGAGCATTTCTCTGGTTGTCACGTCGACATCCGGGAGAACCGATGAAGGTGGTGGCAGATCATCCCGTTCGGTGATGACACGAGCCCAACTTTTGTGTGTAGTAGGTCCTGGTCTTGGAAGTAGAGATTGCGCTTGCATATGTGCACTTAATTGGGTAGCTGCACGTTGCGGTTGTGGCGCACTGTTAACAGTTTTAGTAGTGTTCTTCAGTCTGCTTAAGTACTTCTGGCGTTCGACACATTTGGAGTAGTTGGCAGGGTGGCTTTCCTGGCAGTTACAGCAACGAGCAGGTGCACTACGGTCTTTCTTGGGGCATTCTCTAGTTGGGTGGGGCTCAGTGCATTTCACGCACCTAGATGGTAGGTTACAGTTGCGTGAGGCGTGACCAAAGTTTTGACATCTGTAGCATTGGGTGCCAATAGATGATCCTGGCTTGAAGCGGCAAATTTCGACTACAGTGTTTCCTATGTATTTTATTTTGCGAAACTTTGATATGTCAGATTTTGCAGGTAGCTGCACCAGAAATGGTGGGCATGGCGAAGCAGGTCTCGTGTGGGAGTTTAGTTTTGTGACGGTTGCATTATCAAACCCCATTTGGGAAAGTTCCTCAGCGAGGATGTTTTCAAAGTCGGCCGGGAGTCCCCGTACTACAGCTTTGTATGTTTTTTCGTCTTTCCTTGTAAATGTATGGAAGAGTATATTATCAGTTAGAAGACCGTCTTTAACACTCTGATGGGTGGTAGTGTTGTAGCAATAGACAGCCACCCTTTTTCCACTTCTATACTGTAGGTGAAAATCCTTGGTGTGTTTTTGAATCAGCTCGAACACTTTGCTGTGGCTCCAGTTCTCCTGCAGCTGTATTATAATCGGAGGAATTTTGTTGGTGTTCTTCCTATTTGTTCCTATAGTATGTAGTGATTCAGACACCATGTTTTCAACAGGTAAATTACCATACCGGTTAAATAGAGGAAACACGGGTTTGTCCGAGGAATTCTGAAGGGGTGTGGCTGGGCGCTTTGGCACCTGCCACTCATCTGGTACATCATCATCATCACGGTCTCGTTTTTTGCTTGTACTGGAACTAGTTGCACTCCTGATGACGTATTTATCCATGGTGGAGTTTAAGGTCGGTATCGATATTTCCAGTTATCGATACTTTTCCCCATCCTAGAACCGGTTTCACTATCGGCACTTGCGCGTGTCAGAGAGAAATACAAAAGACGCGTGCTTACTGTACGAATAGCGACGGTGCACTGTATACTAATAACTTAAATTGCCATTACTAAAGTCATAATATTATATGTATTTATGTAAAATTTTGTGTCGTGCTTCATATACATATGAATAAGAGCCACGTTACTTCACAAACAAGTATGTAAATATGATATTCACCTTCCCGACGTTTCGACGCGGCTACACGCGTCATGATCTCGGGGCAATTTGCCCCGTGTGAAGTTTCGTTTGAATATGCAACAAAGCTTAAAATCGTATAAGAACTACGTTATCTATCAGTCGATTGATTTTTGAAATGAAGTGCGTAAGCCGATTATGCGATTAGCCGACACCAGACCAGACTTCAAACATCAGTCAAACTGTAGCCTGTAGCCACACACAATGAGAACTTAAGGTCTATGTTTCCAGTATAAACTGTCCTTTTATTGTACAACGTATCTATGCAGTGAAGATTCACGGCACGAAATGCACAGCTTATGGGTTACCTTTAAAGAATATGTTGACTTTATAAGATGCTAAGCACAGACTAAGCAAAGATGGCTAAATCTAATAGTCTCATCAGATTTAACCATATAAAAGCACCGCGAGCTAATCTACTTTCGCTACGAAATTGTCTTCGATATAATGTAAATGAGATACACACTTTCTTTATTTTATTTTACTACAAATGCACGTTGGCGGGTAAACAGACAGTAAAAAGGTATCTACCTAATATTTCAGTTCCATTTAATAAACCATTTCGCTGAAAATATAAAAATTCAATAGCCAACCTGGATGTTTTAAAAACAATATTTTTTATTTCAAGAAACAGTCGAAAATCTTAAGTTTTGAAAATACAAAGTATAAGCAAATTGAATACACTCTTTCACAGTTATTATTTTGTTTTTATAGTGTTTTGTCACTATACAAACTTAATATTATAAATAGCAAATTGCACTTGTAAAAAACAACTGCTGTAACAGACGAGGAATCGAACCCCGTGTCTTACGCAATCCGGGCGTATGCCTATACCACTCGGCCACCGTCACATTAGCAAGCCTGTTGAATTTTGCAAGCGCTTTCTTTAACGCGTAGACACTCTTTCACTTTACCGGAACAATATTCCGAAATCAGTTCATTAACTGTGACAAATACAATTATTCAGTTTTTAGTATAACGATTGAACAACTGCACTACACAAGCAACAACCCAGTTTATCTATGTATACCATATTATGGATTTTAAATGATGTGTATGTTTATAAAATAATACATATTTATTTATATTTATATCATCGTATATATGCATTATGTATGTTTATCATCGTATTATAGTTATCTTTATCGCTATTTTCTTCTCTTTTCTTGACTCTATAACTTTACTTGCACCGCCTGCATATATATTTTTCTCTGTTCTGACTTATGGTTGACTGGAAGAGAATGCTTTTGGCATTAAGTCCGCCATATGTACAATTTTATGTTTTGTGCATGAAGTTTTAAATAAATAAATAAATGAACCCAGCCAGCAGTGTGTTTACGTACCTTGAAAGTGATGCCATTAAATTGCGTGTGTGAAAAATGCCGTCCGTCCATCACAGATCATAAAAGTGGCGCCAATGTCTACTTTGAACAAACAAAACACATAGATTTTTATTGACATTACAGTACAAAACCTATAGGGAATTGAGAAGCTCCAGAAAAACGAATGATAATTTCAATTATTGTAGTGATTGATTTATATTTTTAAAGCATACATTCTACTATTGGATGCAAAGTACGGTAGTCAAGCGGTATATCCGCGATACAAAAATGGGCGTTTCCTTAAACAAAAGACGATAGAAGCTAGCGATTTTGACTACGGGGTGGCAAGGTGCCAGAGATCTTGACCATGCATAGATACTGTGCTTACGACGGAGCATTCAAAATACATGGCATTTAAAGTAATACAAATGCAATAACTATCAAGTTATGCGATAGCGTCGCGGATCTGGTTACCCAGGATCGCGAAACATCGATTTATTCCATTAGTATCTCTGGAACAGATCGTAGTGCAGCAAAGGGGTACCCTTTTGGTTCCTAAAAGTCACAGTCGGTCCCATAAACTATTAGTCGTAATCGCTAGTTGCCTAGTGTTAGCATTTGCGGCAACCAACTTTTTTAACTTCTTATTTTTAAACAAAATTTTGGTTGCCGTTCAATTAGAAATGCCTAGGGATTTAGCTTCTTCGCGCACCTTTGTTTGGCGATCAACAATAATAAAATCCTGGACTAGTCGTCAATTCCCTCGGTAACCACGTTCTGACGAGTAATTTTATATCGTATTATGAGTCTTCCGAAAGCTATTATATGCTTTGAAATGTCAAAGCAATTCTAAGAGCTTGCATTTAGGAGCGCTGGCGAGTGAATGGCTTGCCTCGTCTATTTAATTAGATACATATCTGTGAATCGATATGTCGTATTAATGGCACAGCTATTGATTAATACATTTTTACGTTAAGCTTGCTTTTGCCAAATACCACGACGATACAAAATCTGCGCCTCGAGTATTTGGGCACAGTAAATGCAACATATTGTAAATTTATCAACCCTCGCAGCTCATCGGAGAGGAAAATATTGGAACGAAGTTTAGAGTTTCAAAAAGGCTTTTTATTTTAAACCTTGAAGTGTATGGTAAAAGAGCGATTAATTCCTGCAGCGTCTCTGACGCAGCGTCTGCAAACAAGTCGTTAGTCGTCGTGTCACGTGAACGGATCGATTAGCACCACTCATACCAGCGGTACTCAACCTTTTTGTTAAAAGGGCTACAGAGACGATTTGAAACTAATACTTCGATCCGCCACATTAAGTCATGTTTCCCAATGCCAGATAGATGCGACAAAACCATAGGATGAACGCGAGCGAATAAATTTGGTCCCACTTAACCCTTCTTGTCAAAATTCCTAGTGAGTCTCGCGTTGACACTGGGTCAGATTGGCGTCGGATGGGTTGAGAATAGCTGCTCCATACAGTCTCTACAATACATACTCATTCAAAACTCGACCTAACGACATACACCAGAATGCCAAATGTTTGTAGGTCGTGAATGTACGCGCACATTCAAATGCTATTTACTATTTACACTGCAGTCGCACTGAGCTGACTTCAGAACCGATATGCACTTGGGAATGAGATCGTGACTGCAGATTTTACGCTTAAACGCCTGAGTAGGTAATGTTTTTTTCTAGAATATAAAAAAAAAAACAATATTCAGGTCTAATCTACATTATTATTTAGATACCGACCGACATAAACAATTAATATTGTGTATGTGTGTTTGTGATGTATTTGCACCAAATATTTTTTCTTTCACTCTTTCAATTATACGCCTTTGAACAATTTCAAGATTTGTTCATATCTGAGATAAGTTCAAGCAAACTCAAAACGCGCGGACGAAGTCGCGGGGGACCGCTAGTTTAAGTTATAAAAGTGGTTTAATTGATTCTACTCGTTATTCCAATCTAATTATTTTCAGGTTTTGCGCATGTAACGTTACATGTTCTATATACTAAGCGGCCAATTGCTGTTATACAGAGTGTGGTGGATATGTTAGCGCAATACTATGAATTCAATACATATACTCTGTAGAATCATGTATCAAAATTTTTGCTTCTTTTACAGGCTACACGCTGAAAAAAAAATTGTCATATAAGGTAACTGTTTCCGAACCTGAAGGGTGACAGTGATTTTTTCTACAACATGCACAGTGTAAACTTTTAACTAACTCGGTGGAATATGGTTTTAGAATTCGGTGGAATATTTTATTTCTATAATGATTTCAGAGCAGTCACCGACTCCTACTTACTCGTAACTACTACATCTAAAATACGAGATTAAAAAGGCATACAAGCCATGTAGTAAATTGAATTATGCAAACATTGGAGTTTGTCTGATGTTGCGGAGTGAACACCGATGATGTATGTTAAAGAGAATAGAATCACCATTTTATGGACAAAATAAATTGAAATTTCTCATTCGTTTTTTTTTTTAACCTACATCATCCCACTGCTGGGCAAAGGTCTCCCCCAAACTCCGCCATCTATCTCTATCCTTGGCCAACAACTCCCAATCCTTAGCAAAACTGACCAAATCGTCACACCAGCGCTTTCTAGGTCTACCTCTGCGGCGATAACCATCTGCTGGTATCCAACGCGTGACGATTTGGGTCCATCTATCCGGGTGCATCCTACATATGTGTCCCGCTCACTCCCACTTTAGCCTCGCTGTCCTTTCGCCTACATCCACTAATTTCGTTTAATTAAAAATACAAATATAACTTTCGTCAATGAAACTGCAATGTATGGAGAATTGCGAATTGCGGTATATCGAATGCTTTGAATTGCACAATTTATAAATATTAACGTAATGTTTTTGCCCAAAAAATATTTCAATCGAGATGATTGAATACGATATTCCTTTTTGATGTCAAATAGGCCTTATATTGAAATTAATCATTCATGTATGTTATTTTATTTTACAGGTAAAATGAAATTATTTGACAAGGTCTGAAATTAATGGAACTGTCGCTCATTCTCATCATCATCATCATTCTCTTGACACATCCCCGTTTTAGGATCGGCCCTCCTGGTTGTTCTTTATTATCATGTGGTTCTTTTTTCTGTATATAACATTCCGTTCCAAGTATAATAGTTTTTTTTTTAACAAAGCGAGTAAGGCATATCATTGAGTAAGCTACGTAGATTCCTTTTATTCTATTAAAATTATTATCTCTCAAACACTTAAAACAAAAGGGCCAAGCAATATAATGTCACCATTGTCATAAAAATGAATACGCCCTTTCAAAGAGCGTCCCTCAATCTAATTTTTTAAGAAGCTCGTAAATGGTGATGTTCCTGCCTCACTGTCTCCATACATTATTCAACAAAGTAATACAAAAATTACACAGGCGTACCCGCAAGTCAGGAGGCGGGCCAATAACTCGGCCAAAATGTGTGCTTTGATGTAGAGTTTTCTTTTCTGCCCATTGATGTTTGTGGTCGTCCACATTGATAGAATCCTCAGAAATCTTTCTTTCTTTTTATTATTGTTACGTCTCTTGTTGTGAGAACCTAAAATGTAGCTTGAAGAAAGAGAATTTCTATAATGCTATTAAATGATAATTGAAAGCCTTCCGTTTCCAAAAGCGGGCTTATAAATTTATTTGTATAACTTCATTAAATGTTAATTAATAATGTTGAGCACTACCCAAAATAGATCGGCATCAATTCAATATTATTTGACGGCCATTTAATTGGACCACGGTAGGCACTCCGTGTCTCAGCGCTTGAGTAGTGCCGTCCAAATAACGATAAATTGTTTCAATAGTGTTTTGGTAATAAAAAAATACATCTATAATCTATTTTGACACAAGGATATTTTTAGAAATGATTGCTTTCCTACCAATTTATTACCTACTTATTTATTAGTTGCACTGTTTTTTTAATCTTATGCACAAGGTAAGTAGGTAATATCAAATCGGCTGGATAGCAATTTCACAACCGACAAAATCACAAATAAATTGTTGAGAATGAAATACGAGAAGACTGAACTTCATTCTAAATTCTCTATAATTATTTCCACAGTGTACCACAGTGCCCTGTATTACTTAGTAAATCGTAGGTACCTTATTAGATAGAATCGAATCCTACTTCTCATTGTTATTATGAATGCGAAAGTTTGTGAAGATGAATGAATGGACGTGTTACTCTTTCACAAAAAAAAACTACTGGTTAGTTTTTACTGAATTTTTGTACCTGCCGACAAAATCGCAGCAGTTCTGAAGTTTTTTCTTTAAATAAAAAAATACTTATATAACTCATGCATCGGAATAACATAGAAAGTTTGTGAGATTTTGGAGATCCGAGATTTACGCAGATGAAGCCGCGGGGTGCCGCTAGTACCTCACTACAGACCATAATTGTTCTACATAAATATTAAATTACCCATCCATACATGCAATCCATCACTCATTTTCGGTGTGTTCATTCTACGCATTAGCATTATTCAGGTATCGATTACCTTAGCTAGACCGACAACACTGGCATTCACCATTAGAAGATTAATTCAATTAATTAGAGGATTTTTCATTAATACGAATTGGTTCGTATTTTTGGTTGAATCCCCTGATATTTATTGAATGATCCCTCCCAAATTCAACTTAGCGCTAAAAGGGTATTAATCTGACCAGCAATTGTGACAAGGAGGCTTACATGTGTATATTGGCCTGTTTCACCATCGAGTAAAAGGCACTAACTAACGAATAATTCAAATAAGGAACGTCTTTTCGTATGAAGTCATCGGCAGTAAGAGTTCTCCATGCAAAATTGTAAGGAGATGTAAAGTTTTCGACCCTCGTATTTATTTCCTGTTCTTGAGTTCATCGCTCTTCTCTCAGAATTAGGCTTCCGAATGTGTTACTTTATTTATCGTTACAGCATTCATACCGGAATCGTTATGTACATTATACATAAAAGCCCATATCTAAAGCCTTCACTTAATACGATTCCGTATAAAATTTTTAGGTGACTCGATTAATATCGTTTTGTAATAGACTAGATTCCACTAAAAACAAATCACAATGTTTGTAGTCTCTGGTGATAAATTGTGATATGGAGATACCAAAAAAACTATTGCATTTATTTTATTTATTTATTTATACTTTATTGCACAATAATACATTTTTGTACAAAAGGTGGACTTAACGCCATATGGCGTTCTCTACCAGTCATGCCTTTTGGCTAAGCAGAAATTATTGTGGGCGATGCGATTAAGAAACAAAATTAATTATTTAAAAAAAAACTAATAATTCAAATAAGGATGAATAATATTTTAAATAAATAAGTTTGTTCAAAACACACATTTGGTTACATGACCATTAACGCCTATCAGAAGATGTGACGTCACACCCAGCACTTTTTTTGCTGTCGTAAACAACTCCCCATTGTATTTTGCTGACAAGTTTAAGCAGTGACGTCATTTAGGACACTATGACAGTTCAAGCGTTTTAATCTAATATTTTTTTTAAAGCTCTATTCAAATTAAGTTTTTCAAAATATATCATGTAATTATTGAATATTTTAAAACATAACAAGGTTTTTGTTTAATATTGAGGTACTTATCAAAATTATTACCTAGTTTTCGAAATTTGGTCAACTAGCTCATTGTTAGTAACCTCCTACATGATAATAAGGGCACTCAATGTTCAGGTTAGTACTAGTCAATTAATGATTTCAAATAAGGAGCGTCATTTCTGTGAACTCTCTAAGAGATGGAACTTACTTGGACATGGTTAAACAGGACCTAAGCATTTTGAAGGTTCTAAATTAAACACTTATAGCTTCGACCAGAGACGCAGCGTGGGTCGTCCACCAACAAGATGGACAGACGACCTTATAAAGATCGCAGGATCAAACTGGATGCAGACCGCTAGTGATCGGTCGCTGTGGAAAGCCGTGGGGGAGGCCTATGTTCAGCAGTGGAAGTCCTTTGGCTGATAATGATGATGATGATGATGATGATGATGATGATGATGAGCTCTGACATACACGGTTAGTGTTTTCTGGATGGTGTTTAATCCACTATACAAAAATCTAACTCAGAGTAAAAGGGGTCAGAAATACGGTTCTTTGGGTGAACTCGACAGACTTCCCCACAAAGTTTTGATTCAAAAGACCACCTAGTAATTATTTTTTAGCTCATTTTATTATATCTCTCTAGTAGGTCTTATCTACAACTGAATTTAATAAACAATTTTATTTAAAAAAAAACGAATCTAAAAAACGCACGTAACAGTACGTCCGTTATTTTGAATGCTAGTAGCTTTCGATCATGTCTCAAATGGATTGCCGTCGCATTGTTATCGCCTGCCAGTTACATAATAACCCTGCTGCCTGTTATGTTACAGAGCCAACACAAGTTCTTACTATTTACGAAGTGATTCGATATGTAGGCTCGAACGGTTTTCCGTGCCGTATCGCATTTTCGCATCTCTGCTCTACAATAATCCGATCGTCCTACTTTATCTAAAGAGGGATGGATGCCATTTGCACTGTGCTTGCCTTCTTTCGCAAGATGTGGTTTTAAATGGTAGTCTATTTCGAAAAATGCTTTCTTTCCCTCAAGAGGCGTATGAGTAAGCTTTTGTCCACAAACGCATACATAGTTCCTGATATAATAGTGTGGCTATTACTAAATAACGTGAAATCATTTTCATTTCGTCACTATTAGTACCTATCTACACATATATAAGAATATTATGTTATTGACATCTTTTCGTTTTCACATATCATTCATGTAAATATACTTATCTATAGTCACATACATCACAAGAACACTAAAACTTACTTTAAAATCAATAAATAATAGAGTTTATTTGCTAAACGAGTTCAGCAGGTTATAATGACAAAGAACGTATCGACGTCCTCCGTGGTGTAGTCTCTAAGCACGCTGGGTTTCAAGGCGTTGCCACGCCGAGGTCTCGGGTTCGATTTCCGGTTCAATTTAGAAATCAGAACACATTATCTCTGGTCTGGGTGTTGTGGTACCACTGTTGTTTCTGATTTCCATAACACAAGTGCGTTAGCTACTTACTTTGAGATCAGAGCAATGTATGTGATTGGTGTCCAATATACAGGGTGTTGTTTTGGTCAGCAACGAGCGACTTGGGAGGGATGGTTGTACAAACGATGCCAAATATACCTGTGTGTATATATATATATATATATATATATATATATATATGTATATATATATATATTTATAAAATGAAGAAAAAAACAATATCTTACTGCGGACGGACTACAAATCTACTAATATCAGATTGCCTCTTCGTAACTTACTAGCTACGGCGTAGTATTTCGTAGATACAAGCGAAATACGCGTGAGGGTGCGAGTTTCCCCATTCGTTTTGATTTTTTTAGAATGTTGTGAAGAGGTTTTCCTGTATAAAACTTGCATATAATTTGAAGAAAATATATTTGTTAGAATATGCATAACTCATATTTTCATCCCTGAGTTGGATGTCACTGACCAAAACAACAGCCTGTATAATTAACTGAAGTTTTAACATAAAATAAATAAAATGAATATAAAAAGTATTTATTTCAGACAACTGCGATCCAGATTGTTAGTATAATGAAAAGAATGACTTAATGACTATGTTAGTAATTAATTGTGTATAAAGATCTAGTTACTCCAATCATGTGACCGATCAGAGGACAATCCCCACTGTCCGTTATCTCCTTGAGGACGCTGTGGCAGCTGCCGCGTATTCGGTGTAGCAAAGACGCGGTCTTTTTGCGCATGATAGCTTTAAAGCTGTCTGCCAGCGCAAACATCGCAGAAGCGCTGCAGAAGCGCGGCAGCCGCAACAAAGCCCTAAACCATTACGCTTCAACACCCGAGCGGTAGCATAAGACCGCATAACAATAGAATTCCTATTGTGTCTCGCTCGCTTGAGGGATTAAACAGTGATATGTCCACTCGTAAGAGAGATGTGAGTATATGTATTTCAATTCATAAAGCTTGACTCGGAGCGGCTTGTAGGCGCAGGTACTAACGTAATCCGATCATCCTACTTTATCTAAATACGACTGATGTCGTTTGGAGTGCTTTCGCCTTTTTCTGAATATAACGCAGTGAGTGTGAGTGGTTCTGAAGAGACAAATTGAGTAAGAAGCTTTCTAACACGGCGTGGGAGGTGTTTTAGTTCTCAATGGTTACAAAAATCCTGTTTAATATCAAGAAAAATATTTTATTATAACCAACTAGCGGATCTAGCAAACTTTATTTCACTTAGTTTACGTAAATTATTGTCTTATTTTATTTATCAACTTAAGCATTATTTTTTTTAGCTGTAAATATAAAAAAATAGGTAGCTCTAAGTGTGAAAGATGATGCAGCCATCAGGTTTTTGTGTCAGGCCATTTGACGGGGATAGATCGCCGCGAAACCGTTCGCTACTCGACCCACATATCGCTTACAGTAACAGCGACCTCAGTGGTAGTAGACTCAGTAAATGTACTGAAAATCTAGTATCAAACATGTAATAAATAAAGAAAGATGCAAAGTTGCAGGTACCGGTCACCTTCAGTAGACAGTTACGAAACAAGCTCACAATGTGTGCGTCTGTCATACCCGTGATCATGATTCATGATGAATAACTCTGCATATCTATTTCGAAACAAAAATGTTTGTTATTAATAAAGTTGTATAATAGTTGAAATAAATCTAACCTTCATCAACAAAAAAATATATGTCTCTCTATATTTATATATATCTATCTATCGTCTATCTATAGAAGTATGTCCTTAGTTTTGGCTCGTGCCGAGAGTACAACTTTTTTAATCAATTTGAATAATGTAGAGTAATCGCGAAGGATAGGAGCCTCAAATACAAACAAACTCCTTTATTCTGCTTCAGATCTTGAGTGCATGACATCCTCTTACTAATCTGAGTGATTACTTACTCAATGTTAATCTGTGATGACACTTCTATTGCATTTGTTGTATCCTCTTACCAACCAAACTCTCCGTTACTGTCCGGTATGAATACACTTGTTGAGTGGGAATCACAGAAAAAAAAAACTCTTTCTGTGCATCCAACTTGTCGCCTTTACGCAAGGGAGTGGACCTACTACATGACGTTACTTACTTCACTAACAGCCTACTCTTTGTGCTAACGCGTCGTACGGGGACAAAGAGCCGACTTTAATGTCCACTAATTCGACATAGTACTTCATTGCACACTAAAGAGTATTGGAGTACCATTTTAGAGAGGGTGGTGTTATCGATACATGTACAAAAGATTATTACGATGTAGTCTCCCTAGCCGATTTCCACTACGGTGGCCAGAAATAACGACTAATCGTTTTTTTTTTAATTTATTCACATTTGCGTACTAGGTGTATACGTCTGTGCGGGACATATTATATTGTACAAGTGAGTGCGCAAATACAGGTGATCTCTATTTCTCTCACTCTCCTAATCCGAT
>CAWUPE010000264.1:0-27943 GCA_963924145.1 Pyrausta purpuralis
CTCTGTTGTCTTCCGTGCCGTTCGTAACTGTCCTTATAATCCTTTTATGTATAACGACGGTAAACAAACTGATATGTGATGTAAAAACTTGAGGTTTCATCTCTCGCCAAACAACATAACATCTCATCATCGCATAGAAATCGCACAGCTAAATTTATATAACTTACAGTCGAAATGAAAAATTGTATTTTTAACTCGGGTGAAAGCACCAATTCATTCTCGAAATAATAATAAACACATCTTCGAGTGAAATGGGTTTCTCCCCTTGTATAACAATGTACTATTTATGTCAGGCGCCTCCGTGGGTGCCGTGCGTGCGCGGCGCGGAGGACGCGGCGTACTTCCGCGCGGAGCCGCGCGACGTGCGCCCGCCCTCCGCCGCGCCCTTCCGCGCGCGACCGCCTTTCGCCGGACAACTGCCCTTCATAGGTAAACTTGTGCACGCCTTCAAGGTTATAACTCTATTATCTATATCTAGACAGCGTCACATACTATTGGCGGACGATGAAATGACAAATAGCTGGCTGACATTACGGAAAGTTATTAAAATTGTATTCTATTAGGTAAATCTGTAGTCTATTTTTTTTTATGAATAAATATTGTACCGAAATTGCTAGAGATGTGGTGACAGAGGTCAAAAGTCATCCAAAAATGTCTTTTTTTGCCATTGTGAGCGCTGTCATCGATTCTTGTTTCTCTAACACCTTCCACACACACAGTAAATAAGTATTATATTTGCTACCCCGATTTATTGTTAAATGATAAAGGGCCGATTTTTCAATGATCAGATAAAACTTATCGGACTGATAAATTATAAAGCGACAGATTTTAAAAATGACAGGTACCTATCATTGCTGACAATAAGGTGACGTTTTCAAATTAGCCATATTGTATTTTGTTCGACGAATATTTCTTAACTGATTATTGAAAAATCAGCCCTTAGTTATTTATTTATTACTTTATGTTATTAATCTGAAGAGTTTGTTTAAAAGCGCTAATCTCAGGAACTACTGTACGGATTTGTCATTTTTTTGTGTTCAATAACTTATTTGTTGAAGAAGGCTTTAGTTAGGCTATAAAACATTACGCTATGACAGACCCCGAGTAATTGATATATTATTATATTTAAGATCGCTTAATTAAATAATTAATTGCTTTTTTACAAGTGCAACTCATAATATCCAGTAATTTGTCAAGCCTCAAATCTAATTTTAAAATAAAACTTGTTTAGCGGGATGGATAAATATAACAATGTCTTTTCAGGTTATTCATATGTGGCGCCTGACGATACGAAGACAGCACAGCAGGCTTCAACGCCTCGCACGACTGCACTGCTATCGACTTGGCGACATTCAAGTAAGTCTAAAACTAGCGACCCTCCCCGTCTTCGAATGGGTGCAATGTATTATACATATAAACCTTGCTTTTGAATCACTTTATCTATTTAAAAAAACGCATCAAAATACGTGCGTAGTTTTGAAGTTTAAGCATACATACATACAGCAAGCGGGAAGCGACTTTGTTTTCAAGTACATTTCGTATTGATGTTCCCCATAAATCATACTGCGTACTGGCCTCTGGCCTCTAACCAAAAAAATGGGCGTCACTTCAATTAAAAAACGATGCAAGGTGCAAGTGATTTTGGCTCTTAAGGTGGTAAGCCGGGTGTTGACCTCGGATGTGATGATGATGATCAAATAAACATTGTTTTCTTTATTTTTTTTTTATCGTAGGTCAGCAGAGAAGCTAGCAGTAATGCGTGGCAAAGAGTTAGCGTCTCTTCAACTAAGCTAGCGGCGGCCGAGGCAGCGGCCAGTGCTACGGCAGAGAAGACGAGACGCGAGGCCGATGCAGAGGCAGAACGGACGCGCGCACGGTTGCAGGCTGAGATCACTGCCCTCAGTCTGCAGAATAGGTGAAGTATTAACATCATTAATAGCCAAAACACGTCCACTGTTGAACTTAGGCCACCCCAAAGTTTTCTACGGCGGCCATGCATGCTGTGTGACGCTGCGATCTTTGCAAGGTCGACTGACCTTCTTTTCAGTGGAGGCCTACGCCGTGCCTTCTGTTCTCTTTGCGCTATGTGCCCTGCCCATTGCCACTTAAGCTCACTGATTCGCAGGGCCAAGTCAGTAAAAGATTCAGATAAAAATGATACCTTAAATGTTAAGTTACATTAACCTGAAAAGGTCAAGTTAGCTTAGACCCCTTACATACTGCGACTTTTAGCATAGATTTGGACGCGATTCAGCATCGATGCAGTCGCAAATTGTCAACCTTTACACACTTGCGCTACTTTTAGCATCGAAACGGTCGCGGTGCAGAAGTTCGACTATTTACTGTGTATTGACGACTGCATCGATACTAACGCGTGACAGCATCGATGCCAAATAAAATTGTTTTTTAGCGCCGCTTGTATTTTTTCTGTTATAACCTATGGTCAATTGGTCGAGAATGCTTTTAGCATTAATCCGTCACATGTACCGTTTGTTTGTGCATGAAGTTTAAAATAAATAAATAAATCTGATCATTGCGTGAGTCGTGATCCTGACTGCAGCGATGCTAAAAGTCGCAGTGTGTAAGAGGTCTTAGTTCTTCTACCTATACGAACAGTTGAATATTAATGTCCAATACGTAGAGTACTCGTATGACACAGACCAAGTAAAATAAGTTTTTTTTTATAAGTAAGTATTTTTTCTAATGAATAATAATTTTATAAATAATTTGCGAGAAATAATGATGATAATTGTAGGAAACAAAGTTTCCATTATTAGTAACAACACAATTTTTAAATTACGAAAAAGTGGCCACCCACCAAATATCATCTTGGTCTATCTAATTAAAAATCTAAGTATAGTGAGGACAAATGCACTTTCGCACTGTCATGGCAATGAAAAATAATTCTTCATAAATAGTCGGCGTGTTATAAACTAAGTCTTGTCATTAAGATTTTATTTATTTAATCAGTGTTATGTCCTTCTTGCTCGCACTTACGGATAAAGTTGATAAAGGTAAAGTTTGGTAACGCTTTGACTAAATATACTACTATATAGAATCTAATACTATATAGAATACTATTAGAATCAATTTTGTATTACAAAAAAGAGCCGTGCTAGCCATTTATATTCTTATACATCAAGATTCCTTACGAGATGTGTTTAAAGAAATAAGAATATTAACTGTAGCCTCTCAGTATATTACGAAAATTTAATGTATGTACGGAAAAAAATACATTCATTCACGAAAAAAAGTGACCTACACAACTATAATACTAGGAATAAGGATAAGCTTGCTTGCTTATTTAGGCTTCGAAAGGTTGGTGATTATTTTATGGGGAAAGGGATATTTTTTTAAATAAACTACCAGAACACATTGTAAACCGGTTAATAAATTAAAACGGTTATCAAAGAAACCCGTATGATGAAAGGGTATTATAAAGTAGATGATTATTTTGAAAATAATAATGTATGGACTTGCATGATCACTACAAACATTGTAAACCTTTTCAAAAGAGCATTGACACTAAGTTTGTTGTGTAGCTTCTTCTCAGCACTAGCCCACAATTGTCCCGAAGCTGTGGTAGGGTTTTTATTGGGACATGTTAAAGTGCCCCCAGTGCAGCCAGCTTATTTGCATAAATTGCTATGACTTTTTATGACTATAGCCAATAAGAATCACATCAAAAACAGCTTTCCTAATTTCATTGAACAGACGGCTCGAACGCCAAATAGAAGTCGAGAAAGAGGAACGCATGGCCCTCCAGCGGACCAACCAGGAACTAACCACTGCATATCGGAACGGTCATCGGCTGAAGTACGCGCGGCGCGGGCGCAGGCGGCCGAGCTGCAGACTGAGAGGGACGGCCTGAAGGACGATCTGAGGAGATTGGAAGATAGGGTCACCCAACTGCAGTCCGAGTGCTCTAGGGCCGTTGCCGCGGCTGACTCGGCGAGGGTGCAGCATATGCATTATAAGGTAAGGGGTTTGAGATTTAGTTCATTTACACAGAGTCTCCTTTTTATCGACTTCAAAAAACGTAATAACTTCGACTTTTATGTGTGTGATATCGTCAGAATTGGATAAAATTATAGTATTTAGATCTGTTAAGGCTTCCTAACACGTGTGCAATTCTTAGTGTATGTTTGTCTCAGGATTCTCGAAGACGAGAAGTCATAGCGAGGTGTTCCTTTTTTTAGTTCAACTTATACAAGGTATAGTTCAACTTAGGGTTCAGTGTAAGTTAAATCAAAATCGGTCTATTTAGTTTTCGAGATATAAGTAATTGTAAGATTACACCTTAGAAAGTTAAAGTTTGTTTGTTGAGTTAAACGACGATTAGTTAAAGTTAAAGTTTAATGTTAAAGTTTACAAGTTGTTTAGTTGGTGGCTTTCGCTTAACTGGTTGCAAATAATTTAAATAAAATACATTAGTGCAGGAAATGCTGACGTGCAAATGTGCGAGCAATGACTTGACCTAAATTATTGTGCGGTTGCTAAACCGTACAGTAATAACTAAAAATAATAAAATTAAAAAAAATATTAAAATAAAAAAGGGCGCCCTCTTTAGACTGATAGAGTGCTTACATCATGCACCGACTCCAAAAGAATATGTTTCTCCTAACTAGAATGCCCCAGCGACTACCTACGAATGCCTGTAGCACAGGTTCAACGAGCCCCACTAATTCCAGCGAAATTATTGTATTTTATATTTTGTAATATTGTTGTTGAATTGTATTATTTTATTTATTTACTAACCTTAGGGTAAGAACACCTTGATCCTAACACGTAATATGAATGCAAATCTGTAATAAATGACTTTATTTAATTTGAACTTTTAGACAGTTTTATGATTATGATGATTATGATGATTGAGATGATATTTTTTTGTCATTGATTTTTGTTATTACACTAAGGGCCGATTGTTCAATGTTTAGATAAAATGTATAATAACTATCCAGCGAATAGAGTTATATATATCTGTTTATTCTACGGATAATTCGATTGCAGTTTTTCAATATATTTTATTCCTGCAATAGTTACCTGAGTGAATATTTGAACTCTATCAGCACGATTTTCAAACTGGTGAAACAAAAATATTGCAAACTTATAGGTAAGAGTGGGACAGAATTTTGTAATCATTGCCTGACAAACAAGGGTCCGTGTCACTTCACTTTTTAGGTTATGTCATGCTTGATGTTTGTATTTTGGTGCAAATCGTCTATTTAATTACTTTATGAATTATTTGTAGTAAAAAATTTTTAAAAAAATGAGAGCGTGCGGCAAATTTCAAAACTGCAGAAGTGAAATTACGCGTAAAATAATAGAAAGTAAAAGGCTGACGCGGGTACCAACAAAGAAAAAGATGCCACTTGGAAGAGAATTGAACACGCTTTTAACTCTTGTGGCATTATATCCTCGGTCCTTCTTGGTACTTGTATAAAGGTCTGCCTTAAAGACGCTATAGTAACTGTGTCTTTTTTTATGATACGGCAATCACCAACAGTGATGTAGAAACTCCAAGTGGCATAAAACCGTAAAGAAAAGAAATTTAATTAATAACTGTATCATGGGTGAGATGCACTGGTTTCCCTTACCGAGACCCGATCACTTTACTCAATGGGATGGCCCATTGAGTAAAGATCGGGTCTCGGTTTGACGATTCATACTTTTCTAGCAAATGCATTACTTGGATTGACATATTCACTCATTAAGGCCTCTTCTTTGATTACCAAGTCATCAACAAGATCGAAAATATCCAAGATTTTTTCCTTAGTTGTAATATAAGAATTTTAAAATAACCTCAAACCAAAACAATGCCAATGTCAAACTACCTATCAGTCGAATAATGCGGCTATCTGATGCTTGAAGCGACAGATAGATTTATGCCCTAGATTGTAGAGTTATTAGATAGATAAGTCTTATATTACTATTGAAAAATTCAAAATCTTGCTATCTATAGAATAAAAGCTATCTATCTATCTGTTTATCTGGTGATTGAACAATCGGCCCTAAATAGACCGATTTTGATGAAACATACACTGTACCCTAAGTTGAACTATAGTTACTAGTTGGTCTGGTTTATTTTATGTTTAATTTTATTCTATCAAATAAGAAATACTATGATTTAATGCTGTTCTAATTTCGATTCAATTGTTTAAATATTACCGACTTACTGGATACAGATAAGTTTTAAGTAAGGTTAAGACCTTCAAGTAACAGTAAGATAAATAAAAATGATTTCCTGTTAAATAATTTAGTAACATACATGAAAAATGCAGCGATAACATCAATGATTATACTTTACGTAGGAAATAATTGAGAATGTGCACCAGTTGCGCCACCGAAGGCTCACAGAAATGAATGTGCGAGCGATTGTGAGTCAAACGAATATACTAGAACATTATATTTGTATTTGTAGACTTTTGTATTACTAGAAAATAGTGGGATGATTAGTTAGATTGAGTAAATATGTTGACATTATGATTCCATTATTTAATGCATGAGTCGTACTGGTTCTAGATTATGAAACTAGAATAAACATGAGTAGCTAGTTGTGCGATGATAGATAGATGTGCTTTTGGTTGGCGTAGATAGATTGGTTTTAATGTGAATTATTTATTAACAAATACAAATATTAAAGTGTGCTAGTAATGAATATCCCGCAATAATGTATACACATACATCGAATCACAGATAAGATAACATGAGTAGGATCGTAGGGTTGCACTGGATGCAGACCGCTTGCAAATGTTCGTTGTGGAAAACCTAAAGGTTCGCTTCGCGCCGCAAGTGGCAAGAGACCGCGACCATCACTTAACGCTATGCAATGTACGCGCATGAGTTCGCGAGCGAGACCGAGACTAGCGACCGAACAAGCTATAGAAGACGGCGAGACGGTCGCTGCTTAGGATTCCTATTTTTGAATCACTCACTTGGATATGGTGTGTGATTTTCGTTCAAAAACGAATAAAAAATCTACAAAAATCACGCGAAACATATATGTGAGTACTCACAAAATTAAGCTATCTTTTTTTGAATACCTTCTGGGTTGATTTCAACTGATTTTCATTCTAAAATTGGACTTTATTCATCTTGACGTGTGATTCAAAAATAAGGGCCCAGCACTAGTAGTGTCGCAGTCGCGCGTGATAAAGCTGGTATTTAGAGATCGTTAATCGTCTTATTCTTCTTCCAATAGAAGTTCTACTTATTTATTCGGCCCGTTCGTTCGTTTCCATCTTGGCCCACGCAACTGAATCCATCGACACACTCCGATTACTCCGATACAGACGTCTAGATGTTCGTGAAAAGGCTGAAAAACTTGTAGCGGTCTTCGGTCTCGGTCTCGACCTACAGCACATGCTCGAGAGACCGAGACATACTTGTCGCGGTCTTCTGCCTCGGTCGCTTACCCCTCTCTTGCTCTCGGTACCAACCGCAATCTTTAGGGTAATGATGGTGATACATTATAAAGCTCTTATGAATCAAATATTTTAATAAACTCCTTATTAAAATACAAAATTATAGGCTGTTACTATTCACACGTCATGTCAATGATCAGATGACATCACGGCCAAAATGTCTGGCTATTTATACTACATAATACACCAAAACTTCTCAAACAGAAGTAGCATACTGTCTCTTTACGCCGCCAAGTAAAATACGACCGAATGTATTTAAAAAAAAACTTCACAGGACTCAGTAGCAAAAGAGCGCGCGTTACGCCGCCAAACGCTAAGCGGGGGCGAAGCGGAAAGCCGCGAGATGGCCGCGCGCCTCGCCGCGGCGGAAGCAGCAGCTGCGCGCGAAGCACGCGCTAGGGAACAAGCGGAAAGACGACATGCAGATTTAGAAGACGAGTTTGGTGCGCTGCAGGCTGAGCAGTGTGCGCTGCAAGCGGAGTTGGACAATGCTAGAAAAGAGCTGGAAACTATTCGGGTAAGTGGAAGTGCAGTTTCAGTCACGGCTAGTGCAGGAGATGCACGCCTCGCCTTTGCTGAAGCAATTAGCTGATTTAGAATATGAGTTCGGGACGTTGCTAACTGAGGTTAACGAAACGAGGAAAGAGTTGAAAACTATAACAGCTCAAATGGAAGTTAGGCTTTTCTAAATGCTGAAGAGCTTGTAGACAATTGGTCAAATGCTCGAGTCATCATATTTATCGATATGTATGAAATAGCAACCTAAACATCAAAATTAATAAAGAAGTAAAATTTATTCCATTAAAAATATGTTGTGCTGTTAATGTATGTATTTTAAAACAGGAATCAATAAAAGAAAAACAGGACACGGCGGACACATCATCGCATCTTCTGAAAGAAGCGCAACAGCAGCTAACCCAAGAGCGTATGCGCTCCTCAGCATTACAAGTGCAAGTTCAGGTATGCGTAATTATTCTGCTATATTGAATTAACACTATACTTTCATTATTGACTTATCTACTGTAATACATGATGTATTACAGTAGAATCCCGATAATACCTCCCCGCTTAATACGATTCGTCTCTTCGCTTATTACGTTATATATTATTATATTATATATTAATAAGTGTATAAAAATAACTTTCTGATAGTCAAGTTGAAGTGCAAAATAGAGCCCCAATGTCTATTTTCTAATCAATTGCATCTATAGTCTACTGATATCGTGTTATTTTGTTAATTTTGTACTTGTTTGTATTTGAATTTTATCAATTTGTCTGTACTAACTGGAATAAGTTTTTTAAGGATTAGAAAGACAAAAAATAATAATCGAAGCTTAAACGTATTCTTAAATTTTATGATTGTAGCTTCTATTAATTTTCTTGTTCAGAGGTCCTCTTATAAGGATTTTCCGCTTATAAAGCGTTTTTGGCTGAGTCGGGGTTTCACTGTAATTTAAAATTAGTCGGTTAATACTTTAGAATTCAAATTCAAATTATTTATTTTTAATAAATAGGGTTGGTAAAATGTTATCATAGTACAGTTTATGCTTACAGACCTATTTAGCCGTTAAGTACAGCATGCAATTAAATATGTTACAAAATTATTAGTTACAAATGATTTTAGATTTAAACATGTCAACAGGATATTAACATTCAATTTAATTAATAACAAAAGGCAATCAATTATGGCGATTCACAATATAGGTATCAAATTCTTGAATAAGAAGTCGCAATATTACGTAGCATATAACTCCAGTACCGGCTACTAAAGTTGGCTAAACTTGCTAGCCTTACCTTTAAACTCTTAAGTGAACATGTTTTTTTTATTTATCTAGGAATTGGAGCGCGGCCTAGAAGAAGCGGCCCGACGCGAGGCTGTCTTAGAAGATCAATGTGCGAGGACAGAGGCGCGACTACACGAACGCCTCGACGCGGCCGACGCGCGCGCCGC
The DNA here is from genome assembly GCA_963924145.1 of Pyrausta purpuralis. NCBI lineage: Eukaryota > Metazoa > Arthropoda > Insecta > Lepidoptera > Crambidae > Pyrausta > Pyrausta purpuralis. The sequence goes on from CAWUPE010000264.1 coordinate 9,376, forward strand.
AGCCGCCGTTAGCGACGAGGCACGACACAGGGAGAAGGTGAGCGAGCTTTAAGGGGAACGAGCTAGAGCGAGACAACATATCCTTGCTGCGTGAAGAGGCGCGACACGGGCTGAAAGAATACAGTTATGCCAAATCAGTCGGGCTTTTTGTGCTGATGGTTTATTTCAGCGAGTGCCGTATTGGAAGATTAGAAGTAGTAGGAAGTAACGTCAATTACTTATCAGCTACGTAAGGGCTATGTTTGGGGTCGATCCTGTTGATAGTTGCACGCCTTACTTCAAAAGGTACAGAATTGTTACACTACCATCCCTCTACATACTGGAGATAGCAATGTTCGCAAAAACAAATCCAACATTATTTAAAAAAATGACAGATGTTAATGATCGTTCTCGACGAGACATTAGGCTGGTTGTTCGCAGTTCAAACACAGCACTTATGCACAACCGTGTTTTTTGCATGGACCCATCATATGCAATAAAATCCCAAAATATATAAGAGAACTGAATACAAATCAATTTAAATGTAAAATGACAGATATTCTAATAGAAAAATGTTACTATAGTATTATTGAATTTATTAATGACAAATTGTTATAATGTGCGAATTTTGACATTTTAATATAATTGACTAACTTTAACTTTATTTTGGAATATGTAATTAATTTGATTATTTGAATAATTATATCTGTAAAATAAATTAATATTAATTATTTTATTGCATGATTATGAGAAAATTTGCATACCATATTATTGGTAAAATACACTGGACTTATTTTTTTAATTTTTAATTTAAGATCTTTATAACTGTATTCTCGCAAATAAAGACTTTTTTACAGCTGAATATGTTTCGATATCGTTTTCCCCAGGTTAACACACTCGAGCAGCTAGTCCGGCAGCTCGAGCGCGAAGTGAGCGCGCTCGAAAGCCGCGGCTGCGTCAACTGCGCCGAGCGACAAGACAAGGAGTCCGCCAGCGACACGGAGAGCGTGGCGGACGCGGCGCACGCGCAGCTCGCGTTGCTCAAGGAGCAGCTGGAGCGCGCCGAGACGCAGCTGCAGGTAACGCGCTGTAGTCTGTAGCCGCCGAGCGACAAGACAAGGAGTCCGCCAGCGACACGGAGAGCGTGGCGGACGCGGCGCACGCGCAGCTCGCGTTGCTCAAGGAGCAGCTGGAGCGCGCCGAGACGCAGCTGCAGGTAACGCGCTGTAGTCTGTAGCCGCCGAGCGACAAGACAAGGAGTCCGCCAGCGACACGGAGAGCGTGGCGGACGCGGCGCACGCGCAGCTCGCGTTGCTCAAGGAGCAGCTGGAGCGCGCCGAGACGCAGCTGCAGGTAACGCGCTGTAGTCTGTAGCCGCCGAGCGACAAGACAAGGAGTCCGCCAGCGACACGGAGAGCGTGGCGGACGCGGCGCACGCGCAGCTCGCGTTGCTCAAGGAGCAGCTGGAGCGCGCCGAGACGCAGCTGCAGGTAACGCGCTGTAGTCTGTAGCCGCCGAGCGACAAGACAAGGAGTCCGCCAGCGACACGGAGAGCGTGGCGGACGCGGCGCACGCGCAGCTCGCGTTGCTCAAGGAGCAGCTGGAGCGCGCCGAGACGCAGCTGCAGGTAACGCGCTGTAGTCTGTAGCCGCCGAGCGACAAGACAAGGAGTCCGCCAGCGACACGGAGAGCGTGGCGGACGCGGCGCACGCGCAGCTCGCGTTGCTCAAGGAGCAGCTGGAGCGCGCCGAGACGCAGCTGCAGGTAACGCGCTGTAGTCTGTAGCCGCCGAGCGACAAGACAAGGAGTCCGCCAGCGACACGGAGAGCGTGGCGGACGCGGCGCACGCGCAGCTCGCGTTGCTCAAGGAGCAGCTGGAGCGCGCCGAGACGCAGCTGCAGGTAACGCGCTGTAGTCTGTAGCCGCCGAGCGACAAGACAAGGAGTCCGCCAGCGACACGGAGAGCGTGGCGGACGCGGCGCACGCGCAGCTCGCGTTGCTCAAGGAGCAGCTGGAGCGCGCCGAGACGCAGCTGCAGGTAACGCGCTGTAGTCTGTAGCCGCCGAGCGACAAGACAAGGAGTCCGCCAGCGACACGGAGAGCGTGGCGGACGCGGCGCACGCGCAGCTCGCGTTGCTCAAGGAGCAGCTGGAGCGCGCCGAGACGCAGCTGCAGGTAACGCGCTGTAGTCTGTAGCCGCCGAGCGACAAGACAAGGAGTCCGCCAGCGACACGGAGAGCGTGGCGGACGCGGCGCACGCGCAGCTCGCGTTGCTCAAGGAGCAGCTGGAGCGCGCCGAGACGCAGCTGCAGGTAACGCGCTGTAGTCTGTAGCCGCCGAGCGACAAGACAAGGAGTCCGCCAGCGACACGGAGAGCGTGGCGGACGCGGCGCACGCGCAGCTCGCGTTGCTCAAGGAGCAGCTGGAGCGCGCCGAGACGCAGCTGCAGGTAACGCGCTGTAGTCTGTAGCCGCCGAGCGACAAGACAAGGAGTCCGCCAGCGACACGGAGAGCGTGGCGGACGCGGCGCACGCGCAGCTCGCGTTGCTCAAGGAGCAGCTGGAGCGCGCCGAGACGCAGCTGCAGGTAACGCGCTGTAGTCTGTAGCCGCCGAGCGACAAGACAAGGAGTCCGCCAGCGACACGGAGAGCGTGGCGGACGCGGCGCACGCGCAGCTCGCGTTGCTCAAGGAGCAGCTGGAGCGCGCCGAGACGCAGCTGCAGGTAACGCGCTGTAGTCTGTAGCCGCCGAGCGACAAGACAAGGAGTCCGCCAGCGACACGGAGAGCGTGGCGGACGCGGCGCACGCGCAGCTCGCGTTGCTCAAGGAGCAGCTGGAGCGCGCCGAGACGCAGCTGCAGGTAACGCGCTGTAGTCTGTAGCCGCCGAGCGACAAGACAAGGAGTCCGCCAGCGACACGGAGAGCGTGGCGGACGCGGCGCACGCGCAGCTCGCGTTGCTCAAGGAGCAGCTGGAGCGCGCCGAGACGCAGCTGCAGGTAACGCGCTGTAGTCTGTAGCCGCCGAGCGACAAGACAAGGAGTCCGCCAGCGACACGGAGAGCGTGGCGGACGCGGCGCACGCGCAGCTCGCGTTGCTCAAGGAGCAGCTGGAGCGCGCCGAGACGCAGCTGCAGGTAACGCGCTGTAGTCTGTAGCCGCCGAGCGACAAGACAAGGAGTCCGCCAGCGACACGGAGAGCGTGGCGGACGCGGCGCACGCGCAGCTCGCGTTGCTCAAGGAGCAGCTGGAGCGCGCCGAGACGCAGCTGCAGGTAACGCGCTGTAGTCTGTAGCCGCCGAGCGACAAGACAAGGAGTCCGCCAGCGACACGGAGAGCGTGGCGGACGCGGCGCACGCGCAGCTCGCGTTGCTCAAGGAGCAGCTGGAGCGCGCCGAGACGCAGCTGCAGGTAACGCGCTGTAGTCTATAGCCACCGTAAAACATAATAATTTTAATATCATCATTACAGGTAGTGCCAACCACGACGACGAGCCTTACCACTCGTCCAAAATGTTACAGTTTATGTCTGCAAGCTTTTTCCAACTTCTGAATTGACTTTGAAACATGCTAATGACTTTTGAACACTTCAAAAATACACCCAAAAGGAAAGATGCTCTACTTAGATATTATTTTAGGTAGGTATGGTTGGCTACTAGCTAAATGAAAATTACATATATTTTTTATTGCATTAGGAATATTTTTACTATTGGCGTAAACGAAATACGTAAGAACATTTCATAACACTAAAAAAATATCTTCAAAAGAGAATTATCGGTCCACTGTGATTACATACGAGTAAATCGATTTTTCTTCGTAAACGGTCTTAGCGTAATGTTTTATAGCCCAATGCCTTCCCCGATAAAGTAAATTCCGATAACATTATAAGTATATATTTTATTTTAAAATTGTTAATGGTGTTTAAGTATCCATTATAATTGTTTATGTTAGTTTAATGACAATAGATTATACCAGGTTTATTTTATAGTACGGACAACAGCATGTCAAGGTAAACACTGCGGTATCGTATTCAGTTGTAATAAGGGCTAGTTTGCAACAAAAGTGGGTAACCTGATGTGCTGGCCACTGTACAACACGCTGGGTATTTCTTGAAATTTTACAAATAATTTAAGTAGAGCCACTTTCGTAACGAGTCTGAATTTTTGCAACATAGATTTTGTAACTTGTGCTTCTCGAACAACGGACGTTGCACGGACGGCTCGCAACCGACGCGCGAGTCAGCCCCGCACCCCATGCCTTCCTCAATCAAAAAAGAGAGGGGCGCGCCTTCGTGGGTGGCACTATCTATATTAGCCAAGGGACGTCCATTGCTGAACGTCTGCATCATTCCTTACCTTATCTTCCTTACCTTAGTTCTTCTGCGTGTCGCCTAATTTCTAATTCGAACTCGTAAAGAAACACCGAGCATAGACTCCCGGCGCTCGCTGTGTAAATTTAAGCTTCCTTATATTATATGACGCATATACACGTATGATATAATAAAATTAAAATACACATTTTGGCGGTAGTTGCACGCTATATTGCGTTTTGTCGTGCTATATTATGTGACATAGAGATTTCGTGACGTTTGATCGATACCAGTACTTCAAATTACTAAATTCACATCTATACTAATATTATAAAGCTGAAGAGTTTGTTTGTTTGAACGCGCTAATCTCAAAAACTACTGGCCCGATTTGAAAAATTATTTTTACGTTGGATAGTCCATTTATCGAGGAAGGCTTTAGGCTATATAACATAAAGATACGACTCATAAGACCACAGCAGAAATGAACAATGTTGCGAAAACGGGAGAAAAATATTCCTTTTGAGAGCTTCCGCTGCATACGCTGCGGAAACCGCTTAAGTTACACAAAAATCATGTATGACAGGATTGTTCAGCATTAAGAGTTCTATAATAAAGTCCGCGACAGCATATGTCTATCTTTTATGGTTGACTAACTACAACCTTTTTTATGTTAATAAATTTGTAAAAAAATAATGCATTATTTTAAGAGGTGTATTATACACACAGGTATTTATTCTTATCAAAATAAATACATTCATCATCACGAGCATTTCATTTAGAACCAAGTTGCCCTTTATATCATTTGATTTTAATAAATATCTTAGGAGCTATCACAGTTTTAACATAACTCCGCACCAAAATAATGTTCGCAGCTTAAGTACAACGTGCGCTTGCGCTAATCTATACTAATATTATAAAGCTGAAGAGTTTGTTTGTTTGAACGCGCTTATCTCAGGAACTGCTGGACCGATTTGAAAAAATATTTCTGTGTTGGATAGCTTATTTATCGAGAAAGGCTTTAGGATATAAAACATGACGCTGCGACGGGAGGGGAGGGAGCAAACTCAAAACGCGCGGACGAAGTCGCGGGGGACCGCTAGTCTTCTCATACATAGAAACAACGTTCTAAAGATCTCATGATTATTTACAGGCACGTGCCGAAGAAATGGCTAATTTACGACAAGAAGCCAGAGCTGCAAATCTAGCAAGATGGCGAAAGGTATATTTTACCGTATATTACTTTTTTTTGTCATGGAAATGATTGCTACTTTTTATTCATTTTCATTTCATGAAAAATGATCTCGACTTTACGACTATGAGAATAAAATTCAATTTTTGACTGCTAAGCGTCATAAGTCAATATGACCGCATAGTAGAGAATACTCATTCCTACTCGCTCACTCGCGCTCGAGGATTTTGCCCGCTACGTTTCATTCGCAAATAAAATGAAATCCGTATGATTTTATGATTTCGCAGAGTGCGATTAATAGCAGTCTATATGAAAACAGTAGCAGGTGTGAATAATGAATTTCATTTTATATGAAATTTCATCTGCTATTTATGAAATATTCCATGCCTACATTTTTTAAACTTTATTTGTTTTACCAACATAACTTTATTGATTTATAATATACATCCTTTAATCGACCATAATCCTCTGTCTTTAGGAGCGCGAATTCAACGACCTGTCAGTAGAAGCAAAATCAGCTGCGCGCGATGTGAAGCGCTTAGAAGAACGTTTATCGCACGTCTCCGAAGCGCGCAAGAACGCCGAACAGAAGGCCACGGCGTTACAAAACGAACTTACGGCGCTTAAGCCGCAGTTCGAACAAGTTACCAGAGAGGCGGAGAGGACTAAGGAACAGCTGGAGAAGTTGAGAAAGGCGCATGAAACTGCGGTCGCTGAGGTTGACAGGTAATCTAATAGGTATTTTTTATAAATACGTGGGACACTCGAAAAGTTGTGCGACACTAAAAAATAGTTCTACAGGTACATATATTTTTATTAAATCTTTTCAAAGTACTCTCCAAAGACCCCCTACAAAGATTCATGCGCCTGAATAAGTTTTCATAACACTTTTTCCAGTCCGCTGCAGACACCACGCAGCCAGCATATATTCTGGCGACGAAAATTACATCCCTTTGAGCTAATTTTAAATTTTTGAAAATAAAAAGAATTCACACGGTGCTAGATCATGGCTGTAAGGAGGAACCAGGAATTTGACTGGCGTGCTGTCTAGGAAGTCCCTCGTTTGAAGCGCGGTGTGTGCAGGCGCATTGTCGTGGTGAAGCAGTAGTCCCTGGAGCCCAGCGTTTGGTCGCTTGTTGCTCACAATAGAGAAAGCTTCTGGTAAACATTTGGTAGTATAACATTCGGCGTTAATGCTTTTTTGATCTCGTAAGGGAATCGACACCAAGTGGCCAGTCAAATTAAAAAAGCTGGCGATCAATATCTTCCCCCCGCTCCGAGATCGCTTCACTTTAGTAGGCGTTGGTTCATTTTAAAACACCCGAACTGTGGAAATGCGCTTGGTCTCTGGATCGTATTGATAAATCCAAGACTCATCACCTGTAACGATGTCGTAGACACGCTGAGACGAGCCTGCTTCAAACTTGTTCAGCATATCACGGCACATTTCCACCCGGGCCTGCTTCTGAGCGTAGGTGAGGTAGTGCGGCACCTAACGTGATATTACTTCCCGATCCAATCTTAAATATGTACTGAATCCCCTGATATGTAATTCGCCTTTTATCTTGGATTAAAATTTTCACTGATAGCACGTTTTCTTCCGTAATAGCCGTCAAAGGGTGACCGCTTCGTTATTCATCCCCCAACGTTTGTCGACCGGTAGCCTTCATCCATAAATGCCATTTGAAATCTATCAAGCGTTTCTTCCGGTTGCAGGCGACACTTGAAATCGTAAAAAAACATAGCTCTAAAATGTTACCGGCGCAGTTAGAATCATTTTCAGTCGGTCAGTTTTGGAAATGGAACACACCTATTTTTACTTATAATAGGTCCTTACATATGAAATTGGCGTTTTGTAAGGGAGGAATATAGTATTTTTTTTTGTAAAATATATTTAATTAATCAAAGTATGCTCCGTTGTTGTCTATGCACTTTTGCCATCTCATAGGTAGTTCATTGATCCCTTTACTAAAAAAACCATGGGGACGAGAAACAATAAACTCTTTGAAGGCGCTTTGGACTGTCGCATCGGAGTTGTTTTTTTTTTACTTGTAAGAAGTTGTCCAAATTCTGGAAAAATTGTAATCTGTTGGAGCAAGGTCCGGGGAGCACGGTGGATGTCGCAGACATTCCAATTGTAGCTCATCTAACTTAGTGGTTGTTTTTCGTGCAGTGTGTGATCTTGCGTTGTCGTGAAGCAGCAGTGGCCTAGAGCGATTGACCAATCTCGGCTGTTTAGCAGCTAGTTCTTCCTTCATGGTTTGCAGTTGCTGACAATAGATATCTGCCGTAATCGTTTGGCCAGATTTTAGAAAGCTGTAGCGAACGACACCGGCGCTAGTCCACCAAACACTCACAAGCAACTTTTTCTGAAACAATTTTCGTTTAGGGCAGGGTTTGGCTGGGTCTCCGGGGTTCAGCCCTTGCGACGAGCGTTTCCGATAATCATACAGTATCCACTTTTCATCACAAGTAATGATTTGATTTAAAATCCCTTCATTATTGTGTCGGTTGAGCAAAGTAACACAGCAGTCGACACGTGTTTGCAAGTTCGATTCACTCAATTCATGAGGTACCCATCGTTCAAGTTTTTTTATTTTCATTTATTTTCAAGTGGATTAAAACAGTTTTATCACTTACTCCGAAGTCTGCAGCTATCTCTGAAGTGCTTTGTGACGGATCCGCTTCCACAACAGCCTTTAATTCTTCATTTTCCAGTTTAATCTCCGGCCGTCCACGGGATTGGTTCTGAAGGTCGAAATTTCCAGAACGAAAACGTTCAAACCAAAAACGTACCGTACTCGTACTCGTAAATATACCAATATTTCAGGTTTTCCGTTGTGCGGTAATAAGCGACGCCAAAGAAAAACTAATGAGAAAAAAACAAATGAATGACTTGTTTTCAAAACTCAAACGTACCAGCTAAATGAATTTTTAAATTTGAATTTGGAATTCCTAACCAAAGAGGAGATATATCAGATCGAAGTGGTCAGTACGACAAAACGCTAATTTCATATGTAAGGACGTAATAGATAATCATATTTTCGAAAAAGAATCTAACTGGCCAGTCTCTCATTTTAAAAAAAAAACGCAATACTTTCTGAGTGGCCTGGTAAAGTTTTCATCGAGTGTCTTATTTGTTTCATAAGTAATGGTCAAATTACATAGAGCGATTTGTTCTAAAGTAGCCTTGTTATTTTTCTAGTCGCTAGATAGCGCACCGCTTTTTTCTTATGTAGCCTTTGTCTTTTTCTAGCCGCTAGATCTCCTTCAGTCTATATAGCGTGTAGGTTTTCTGTAAAAATGCTATCGTGCCCTATAGTTTGAGCGGATAATCTTCTCACCGCTTGAGGTATGTAATTTGGTCTACGACGTCACTCTCACCGCTCACATGCCTCAGCTGTCACTAGCTTGTCCGATTTAAGCATTTTATTTATTTATTTCTCATAGATCTCGCAACGATATCCGCAAGCTGAAGAGCGAACTGCAATACAGCGAGAAGCGTCGCATGCACGCCGAGGAGGAGGAGGAGCTGTCCAGCCGAGAGCGCGCGCAGCTGCGGGACGAGCTCAACCTGCTGCGCGCGCAGAACAGCGACCTCGTGCAGGTGACTGATACTAGGCGCCCTGTCTGTAGTTTGTCGCTTAGTCTCCTTAACCCGTGAGCTGAAATATAAAGAGGCGGAGGAGGAGCTGTCCAGCCGCGAGCGCGCGCAGCTGCGGGACGAACTAAAGCTGCTGCGTGCGCAGAACAGCGACCTCGTGCAGGTGACGGATACTAGGCGCCCTGTCTGTAGTTTGTCGCTTAGTCTCCTTAACCCGTGAGCTGAAATATAAAGAGGCGGAGGAGGAGCTGTCCAGCCGCGAGCGCGCGCAGCTGCGGGACGAACTAAAGCTGCTGCGCGCGCAGAACAGCGACCTCGTGCAGGTGACGGATACTAGGCGCCCTGTCTAGTAGTAGTATTTGCGGCCCGAAGCTGTGAAAATGCGGCCCGAAGCTGCGAAATGCGATCCGAAGCTGCGTAAATGCGGTCCGAGCCTCCGTAAATGCGGCCTGATGCTCCGTAAACGACACAGTACATAAGCATAAGTCTGCGCATGCGAGGCCGTGGGCTACTGCACACATCGCTACACGAACAATAGAATGAGAAGCAATATAACAAACAAAAAATTCGTTAACATGGTTCCGCAGAGAAATCAAAATACCACCAATGTTTATTGTTGTCAAAAATTTGTGTATTGTTTGGATTCCTTAGCTACTGTTTGTTGATTTATGAATGGCTGTCTTCTAAACAGACATTGATTTGGCGTCGATGATCGTAGCTACAAGTTTCCTCACATTCGTTCCTTGCATCGAGTTACGCGGTGATCTTCGTTCGCTTCGAATCTGTTTTTAAATTCCGTGTTTTGCATTACCCAATTTCGATCGAGAGACACCGAGTACCGACTAATACTAAACGCGATGTCTCCACGAAGTCTATAGACGGCTCTTCGTGAACAACAAAGACTGTTCCTGTTCCTTGCGTCGAGTTACGCGGTGATCTTCGTTCGCTTCGAAGCTAATTCAAATTTCGTGTTTTGCATTACCCAACTCCGATCGACTGACAACGAGTACTTATTAATACTTAACGCGATGTCTCGACGAAGTCTATAGACAACGCTTTTAAACAACAAAGACGATAGCATGTGGTGTAACGAGCCAGTATCGGTGCGTTCAATAGATCCGTCTCTAAGAATGCGCTCAAAGCGCGTGGGTTTGGGCGTGGGTGTGGGTCCCAAGCCGCCGCTGAAGCCGAAGCCGCTGTTCCTGCGGCAGCTGGCGGGCGGCGCGTGGGCGATGCGAGTACGGCTCGCGCTGGCCGCCGACCTGCTGCAGGGCCGCTGCCGCGCCGCAGACGCCGCGCTGGCAGCTGTCAACACGCACATGGCACAGGTATACCTGGATAAGGTCGTAGCGCAGTGGGAGCAGCGCTTTGGAAGTGATACGACGACCCGTCTGGTGTAATGGTCGAGAAATCGACTACGCAGCGGGTTGTGGGTTCGATCCCCGCACAATAAAAACATTTGTGTGCATGAACATGTCTGTTTGTATTGGTCTGGGTGTTTTCTATGTATATTATGTATGTATTTACAAACAAAAAGTATTTAAGTATTATTTGCGTTGTCTGGCACCCATAACACAAGCTTTGAGTAGCTTACTTTGGGACTAGCTGGCGATGTGTGGGAATGTCCAAAGAATATTTATAGGATATTTATACCGAAGTGAAGCAACCTACGGCGCGGTTGTGTTTGGATGCGTGACCATTCCGACCATATAAGTGACGTACATCACGAGCATCTCTGTGCTTCGGAAGGCACGTTGAGCCGTTGGTCCCGGCTAATATCGGTTGTTATTAGTCGTTAAGCCTAGTCAGAGGTCTTATGGGCGGCTTGATAACATCTGAGAGCAGGGTTAGTCGCTCACCTTGCAAACACCCCTCTACCAACCCGCACTGAGCCCGCGTGTTGGAGTATGGCTCGAACTACCTCATAGTTGAGATAAGGCCTTTACCCAGCAGTAGGATGTTACAGGCTAACTTTACTTTACACCTGGATAAAACTGCCTAACAAAACCGGCCAAGTGCGAGTCGGACTCGCGCACTGAGGGTTCCGTGCCTACTTTAACTGAATTAGGGAATCCACTCACTTCCACTTTGTAAAATACCACATTATTTTGTTGACAGCAAATATAACCTTGTTTTTCATAGTGTTTGTATGAAGAACAAAGTTATGTTTGCGGTTGTTGAAAATGTGCTTTATCTCAAAAACTTTTCGTTCGATCCCGTCCAAACAAATTTTCGTTGAAAGTATTTGTTATGATCTACATCTACAATATATATTTATATTTTTCAAATTTAGATTCATGTATGGGAGCCCCCCCTTAAATATAAGTGGGGGGGGGGGAACGCCCATTTCACCACTTTGGATGCGTCTAGCTGTGAAACGTTAGACTTTTAAAGAAAATGGTTTGAGAAACCTGTATGTCATTTTAAAAGACTTATCCATAGACACCCCCCCACATGCATAAGGTTGGCTAAAAATCGCTTTTAGTTTCATGTATGGGAGCCCCTCCTTAAATATCATTATTTGTTATTTTTTGTATAGGAATCGTAAAGCGGTTAACAGGATACATCTTCTTACCAAATTTGAACAGTGTTATGCTTATAGTTACAGAATAAAGTGGCTGTGACATACGGACGGACAGACAGACTTGACGAAACTCTAAGGGTTTCGTTTTTTGCCATTCGGCTACGGAACTCTAAAAAAGGTGGTCTCTTGTGGCTCTAAAGACGTATTTTATGAATTATGTATTCTTTCCTCACTGTCTTGCAGTCATTATGTCAATTAGTAAACTCTTTCTTATATCTTATGTCAATCGCCAGCACATTAGACTATACATTTTTGTTTATCTTGACGTGCTTTCGTCCGTGCGTTCTGCTAACTACGAACTTGAAAACAGTGAATTGAGATAATCTCTTGTCGTAGCTTGAAATTCTCATACGCCTCATACGCATCTGATCGAGCGGCACGGCGACATGACGCTTCGCATTACTATATTTTTTATCGTTTTGTATAGAGTATGTCGGATAAAAGCGGCGCTGCAATAACCTTTGCTGCGCGTCACAGCCTTGCCTCAATGAAGTTGTTTGTCGATTAATAGTTGAATGTATATTTAGTTCCTGCAATTTTAATATCCCCTACATCCAATGCTTGTTTAATCTTTCCAGAATAACAAAGCTCTGCAAGAAGCTTGCAGTCTTCTAGAAGAACAGTTGACAGACTTAGAGAAATTAGCTGACATCCACGAGATAAAGAACAAAGATCTTGAAGTGAGTATATGATGCGTCAGGTTTTAATGTATCATGAAATCTCGTAATATTACTTTAGCATAGGAAATTACTAACACCAATCGTTTATACTAAATTCAATGGAAATAATTATTCAAATTTCCATATGCTGACTTAGTTGAAATCAACTATAGCCACGACAAAAGACGGTTGTAACCGGTCTGCAGATCCTGCGATCTTTACAAGGTCGTATAGTCATCTTGTTGGTGGACGTCCTACGCTGCGCCTTTGGTCGAACGTGATGACGCAGACTCTTTATATTTACACACTGCGATTTTAGCAGCGATGCAGAAGCTGGAAATTGTCAAATTATGTACTGAATTTTGGCGACTGCATCGATACTAACGCGCGATCGCATGCTAAATTAAATCTGTTCATTGCGTGAGTCGCGAAGCTGAAGTACGTTTTCAAAACGCGCGACTGCATCGATGCTTTAAGTCGCAGTGTGTAAGGGTCATAACCTTTAATGTCTCTGTGTTTGTAGAACGAGAACCAGCGTCTCCGTTCAGAACTGGAGACACGTCGCAGCCGTCTATCGGAAGCCGAGAAGCAGGCGAAACCTTTAATGTATTCTGTGTTTGTAGAAAACGAACTCCAGCGTCTCCGTTCAGAGCTGGAGACGTGTCGCGGCCGTCTATCGGAGGCCGAGAAGCAGGCGAAACCTTAAATGTCTTCTGTGTTTCTAGAACGAACTCCAGCGTCTCCGTTCAGAGCTGGAGACGTGTCGCGGCCGTCTATCGGAGGCCGAGAAGCAGGCGAAACCTTAAATGTCTTCTGTGTTTGTAGAACGAACTCCAGCGTCTCCGTTCAGAGCTGGAGACGTGTCGCGGTCGTCTATCGGAGGCCGAGAAGCTGGCGAAACCTTTAATGTCTTCTGTGTTTGTAGAACGAACTCCAGCGTCTCCGTTCAGAACTGGAGACGTGTCGCGGCCGCCTATCGGAGGCCGAGAAGCAGGCGAAACCTTAAATGTCTTCTGTGTTTGTAGAACGAACTCCAGCGTCTCCGTTCAGAGCTGGAGACGTGTCGCGGTCGTCTATCGGAGGCCGAGAAGCAGGCGAAACCTTTAATGTCTTCTGTGTTTGTAGAACGAACTCCAGCGTCTCCGTTCAGAGCTGGAGACGTGTCGCGGCCGCCTATCGGAGGCCGAGAAGCAGGCGATGTCGCACGGCGCGGCGGCGAGCCTGGCTTCGCAGCACCACGACGAGGCGCGCGAGCAGGCAAAGCACGCTCACTGCCAGCTGGACCTGCTGCGGGTACGTCGTTAGATACAAAGGAGATGTTTATAAAAATGCCAAGACCATGGCATGTGAAAATAGCAAAAAATACAGGTAATTAGACAGACTATATGGAATCTTTATTAAATTAACGATATTCAGGTAATTTAAATAATAAAGTTATAAACTTTTAAAATCCTGAAATACCATCTGTCTATTCTAATGCCAAAATCACGTCAAAACTTGCAAAAAAAAGTAAATGAGTCATTGTCAAATGTCATTTTGCTTTCCGCTTTTAATCTTTTTAAATCTTTATACACAGCTGATTGGCTGTCACATACTTGACAGATTTATAAGACACGATTAAGCTTTACATAAGCTATTTTTAGTGACATGTACAAGGTGTTGGCATTTTCCCCATACAAATGTAAATATGTCCTTTACTATGATTCTGATTTAATGCTACAAAAATTCTCTAAGGAATTTCAGATTATTCAGTAATAAAAACAAAATTTACTATGTTTTTTTTGATATCATGGTGAGGTATTATGTAGTTTAGCGAGAGATGAATACTCAAGTTTTTGCTCAAAATGACAGTTGATTTACAGTAGTTAAAACGTCTAACACGATTGGAAAAAGTGTAACGGCACGAATTCATAAAAAAGAGTATAAAAATGCAGACGATATCAAATAAGTAAAATCCTTATAAAAAATATTGATCGCATTTTCTCCACAGATAATAATTGACAAAATTAAAAAAGTAGATGGAGAGCCCAAAAGAAAAAGAAAAATGTCACTGACAATGTAAAATAAAAAAAAGTGTCAAGCGTGAAAAGTGAAAAGTTTTCCTACTATTTTCATAATATGATGTGACTCTATTATCTTTGACCCAAGCTGCTTGCCTTGACTCCATGTCATGCCAATTAAACTAAATAACTTTTCACTCTAGGGATGGAAAAGCTATTTTCCATCCGGCTATCTACACGTGAAAGTTCAATTTTCCGAACAGGAGAGATGAAAATAAAGTTTTTATTGTGCATGTAACCTTACCAAACCTAATAGATGTATAAAGTGACAAAATATGACATTCGAACCTCGCACGATGACTAGAAGGTACCAAAATTCTTTCACGGAACCTCATCTCGCTCGGTCCGTTCGTGAAATGGAAGATCGCACCTTCACTAACGCTTGTTCGTATTTCGCAATTTACCAGGAACGGCTGGAACACCGCGAGAGTCGCGTAGCAGAGCTCGAATCCCGACTGGCCACGCTGGAAGGCGAGCGCTCAGCCACCGAGGCAGCGCTGAGTAGCGCGATGCGTCGCATCCGAGACCTTCAGGAGGAGAGCAGCTCGCTGCGAACGCGCGCGCACGAACACCACTCGCACGCGTTGCAGTTGCAGGCCAGCCTTGCTGACACGCAGGTAAGTCAATTTAGTTAGATCAATCAGATTAACAAACAAACATAGATCCAGTTCTCAACCAGTAAACATAGCTCATTATAGAAATGAAGAAAAGACGTTGTTATTGACACTAAAAGTTCGGGAAAATATTTACGAGGTGTGGTCCAAAAGTTCCTGGCTGGAAAAATTTGGCGGAAAAATAAAATTAAAAATATGTCATCGCGATTTTGATTAATCCGCTTTTTCGTGTATGATTTTGGTGTTTCTGTTGCTTGTAGTTTTGATTTGACGGCGTTTTAAAAAAAACATATGTCCATCTCCTGATTCTAAGCTACCTGTCCACCGTTCATTCCGCCCCGTCCCGCTCCAGTTCCGTCTAACAGGATAAAAAGTATTCTATATCCTTATCCTGGTTCTAAGCTACCTCTACATTAATAATTGAAAATTTAATGGAAAAAATAATTAAAATCAAAGTGTAATGGATTCAAAATTACAACAGTTATTTTGTTAAATTAAGTTATAAATACAATTCAAATTTAGTTAAGTCCGGGGAAATTTGGTGAGACCATCGTTGAGGATTTGGGATACTGCTTTCTTGTAAACTAACAATTTACTACTTGGACGAATAAACCACTGGACTCGCAATGACGGGAAATTTCGCTTGTGCTCCCTTAGCTACGAAGCGGGCTTTTTGGCCTCACTTACAGGTGACGACCTATCAGTACGGTGAAAGAGCTCAGTGAGAAACATTGTCAATGTTTTCCGTCAGAAAAAATGGGTAAATGGTGCTTATTTTTGTGTAAAAATTATAGCAGCAAGACAAAAAAAAAACATTTTCATCCGTAAGTAACGTTTTATCCCAAAAAGCTGTCATTTTTCATGAAGATAGTGGAATGTGTTTTCCAAGAGAAAAGTAACATTGCCATTTAAAAAAAGTGGTGGTCAGTTACTTCAAAATCAACAAAATAACGTATACTTTATACGGTAGGATTGTCGTATGTTTGTCATTCGTTCTCTTTTCAGTTTAATTCTATTTATGCTTGACAATTGTCGAAAAATCATATCGATAAACATTTATTAAATTTTGAATATAAATTCTTTTAAAATAAAATGATAAATTTGTAAAATGTTTCACTCCAGAGTAGATTAAGGTAATCTTTAAAATACCACAGTTTGGTTTAAAATTTTAAACTTTATATTTGACAATACATCTTAATAATATATTTAAGCTTACTTATATTATTTCTGATTTCCTGTAGATCTATTAAGGAAAAGAAAGTAAAGTGGGTAGAAGCAGTCGAAGAGAGGCAAAATGGATCCCCACAAAACGTCACCGAATATGTGGTATCCATTTTACGCCAAGCGTGATTGAATGCCAACGCAAAAAATCAACTGCTTAGTTATCCCATAGGAGGATTTTAATGGTGCAAGGCTATATTGTATACTTACGGGCGGTTTCAAAATGTCTTAGGAAGTTCACACTAACTAATTGATACTTGCTAGACCGTTCATATAAAACGACGTTCAATGTTTCAATTGTTCATTTGATGGTTTGTGTATTACATGCCCATAATGTAATTTATTGTTTTGGTTAATTTTACAAAAGATTCGTTCATTCAATTGTTCAACACATATCTATAAAAAATATCAACACTTTCATGCACTAAATGTCAATGATTGACACGACAAGCTCCCCCCGCCCCGCAGAAATTAGTTGATGATGTTTTCATACATTCGCTCTTGCGTTTCATATCCAGTGGTTAATTCATCCAAGATTTACTATTAAAAATGTCAACATTCTTCCCTAATTTTCGGCGAGGATTGAAGGGTAAGTAATAACCTATAGATTGTAATTAGTATGGTGTCGTGTGGTCCAGGAGGAGCTATCAGCGGCGCGCGAGGCGGCCGAGGCGGCTGCCGCGTGGTGGCGCACGCGCGAGACGAAGGCCGACGCCACGCTGCGGCAGCAGGCCAAGCTCATCGACTTCCTGCAGGTACGGTGCTAATAAACCGTCAACTTGGTAATGGAATCTTAGCAGAAGAGCATTGAGACTCCTAAGACCTCTTACACACTGCGACTATTAGTATCTATGCATTCGCGCGATACCAAAACGCGCGACAACATCGCGACTCGCGCAATTAACAGATTTTGGCATCGATACTAACGCAGACGCGCGACTCTGACATTCTTTAGATAACTTGGTGGATCTTGAGCATCGCTACAATTTCAATACTAAAGACTGCATCGATACTTACGCACGACAGCATCGCTGCTAAAAGTCTCAGTATGCATAGTGTCTTAAAATTTGTAATATGTATAAAACAAAATTTACAAAGGAAGGTTTTTGGTAACCATACTTTTTTTTGTTGCTTTTTTATATACACAAATAAATAAAATAGTTTAATGCTGTTTATTCATAAATTTGTAAAGAATAAGAGCGAGATGTTTAGCATAGTTTTACTTTTCTATCACCACTAACTAGCTCCAATAGATTTGCAGGAGCTTTTTACAATATTTTACGCGAATGGAATCATTGAATAGAAGTGAATACAACTTACCAACAAAGAAAATCTATTATTTGCAGGCAAAAGTAGAAGAGGCTGGTCGCAAGAAATGTTCGTTGAGTAACAAGCTATTCGGACGCTCTGGACGGAGATCCGCTACTTCACCACCACTACGACGAGCTAACAGGTATAGTTATTACTTACTTTTTACTGAACCCATATTTATTCGATAATAAGAACTAAATTAACAACTTGTTTTGCAGGGAGTTACGTGAAGAAGTAGAAAGACTGCGAGCTAAGCTATCTTCAAGAAATAGCCTTGAGTAAGTATTTTTAAGTGCTTCTGAAATTTTATTTTTTATGTCGTTACTTATTTTGATTCTGTTCTTCACAGGTATCCACCTACACCGCAAAGAGAAAAGACGAAATCAACTTTCAGCGAGTATGTTTTCTTGTGTTTGTTAGCACTGAAATAATATTTTATTCATTTATCATTATTAATAACATTAAACTTTTTTTTTCTTTGGTGTGTATTGCAGAAGAAACAGCATGGCTACTCCAAAAAGCATAGACACTCCAGACGGTCCACAACAAGATAATAGCACGGTGCAGGTTGTATGGTACGTATTTTTTATTTTATTACTTATAGAAGTCCAAAAGAGATGTTTTTGCCGTTCTTGTGTACTATTTTTGTTGTAATGCAATCTGAAAATTTGATTCAGCACTTAAATCTCCTATATGTCTTTTTTTAGTTGTAGGCAAGTCAGTACTTATGTGAAATATATTTTGTCCGAACGCATTATTATTCCTTTAATCCAATTGTTGTCTGCAAAAGGTTGCTTCTAAAGATAAAACCGCGAATTTTTTTTTAGGGTTCCGTAACCGAATGGCAAGAAACGGAACCCTTATAGTTTCGTCAAGGCTGGACAGACAGCCTTGACGAAACTTGTCCGTATGTCACAGCTACTTTATTCTAAAACTATAAGCATTACACAAGTTTAAACTTGGTAAGTACATAGATGTATCCTGTTAATCGCTATAAAAAAAACTTGTTCAAACCTATGTATGTCGATATATAGGCCTATAA